>JAPTGW010000018.1:36852852-36863712 GCA_029814545.1 Apogonichthyoides opercularis
AGTGAGTGGACCTGCTTTGTTAGGTACCATGAAGTAATGGTACTAATGTAAGGACTGATGTTCAAAGGGATCATGTGTAAAAATAATAATAATAATGGATTAGATTTATGTAGTGCTTCTCTGTGAACGCATACTTAAAGCGTGTACATTGGATCTATTATTCATTCACTCTCACATTCTCCCTCTGGTGGTGGTAAACTACATATGTAGCCACAGCTGCCCTGGGGCAGACTGACGGAAGCATGGCTGCCCACCGACCACCACCGAACATTCATACACCAGTGTGAGTAGCAGCACTGGAGGCAAGGAGGGTGAAGTGTCTTGGACAAGGACAGAACACCAAATGACTAGGACAGAGCAGGATTTGAACCACCAACCCTTCGGTTATTGGATGATTCGCTCTACCTCCTTCTCTATGTTGACAGGTGTCTGGATCAGCACTTATGTTGTTGTAATATTCAAAAAATGATGCTCTAATGTTCTAAAATATAAAATATATGTTTCTTTCACCTTTACATATGTTATATTTTTTATATTTACCCCTTGGATTTTTTTTTTACCTTGATTTTCTACATAACAATAAAACATTTAGAGAAATTTTACAAAAGTAATAAAGTCTTGTTATGTCCTCCAATAGCACACGGAGGCTGAAATGTTGAATTTCAGAGTATTTCTATAACTGAACCATAAAGGGTTAAAGACCTAAACAGCCACCGGTGACCAAAAGCATCTATTGATCTAAAATATTTATTAAGTTGTGACCCATTAATCCTATCAATACATTTAAATGATTTGGATAAAAGGCACTTTCTTAGCTTTTCATTGTAATCAGACATGACCCATTTGGCTATTTAGAGGCTCCGTAGTGAATGTGGAAACACTGTCATCTTCTGCAAAATTGATTCACTAATGAAACCCATGTATTTTGACAAAAGGCAGTTTGTTTTTATATTAATTAATGATATTATTTTGCTGAGAAAGTCACTTTTTCTTCAGTTTTCTATGTTCTGATACAATAAACTTTGAATTTACTCCAAGCTTTTATGGAAATCTCAGTGGTTAGTACATCTATTATAGGAAAATACCTAATTTTTGACTGAAAAATGTAGAATGGCAATAAAAAGAGGAAAGATTAGATGTGGAGAAAAACACATTAGGAATTAACAAAAAGACCAAAAAAAAACAAAAAAAAAAAAACAGTTGTACTGGTCCTTTAGGGTCTGTCAGCACTAGAAGTGTTTGGTTTTCCCACTTAAACCTACAGGAGTTTGTGTGCCATCACTCAAAACAAGTTGTAGCATCTCCATAATAATGTTACAGATATAATACATATCAGAAATGATAAGCTCAGAAAAACAGCATAACGGCAATGAACTAAATACCCCTCGGTTCAGTGATGGCTTCTAAAAACATGGAAAACACGCATATCGCTTGGTGGAGCTAGTGTTTGCAAGTGCAGGGTTTTTGATTCAGGGAATAATATCCATACTCCAACTGTAGTAGGACATAGTGTTTTGTCTTAACAATAGATATAGTAAATATAGTAAAAATAGCAATAGCAGGACAACATGGAGTAAATATTAACACCTTATTCTAGGTAAACAAAAACACAGTGATTCTCTTTTTCAGATGATGATACATATTCAAATATTATTACAAATATATATATGTTTTTCCACATAAAATCTTTAATGAAATCATAAATGCACTTGTTTGGCTGCAGTTTGTTAAACCTGTTTGTACACTGCAGTCTACATTTTAATATAATATCACATTTCCAGAACAGTTAAGCCTGTCATTTTTTGTTTCAACATTTTATTTATATTTGTGTGATGTTCTTAACATTTTGCCTAATTTATTACATTACTAAAAGCACTGTCTTCCATATATTTAAGGTCTGTGAGCTATTAAGTGTATGCTGTGTATTCATTTGTCATGTGCCTCGGCCTTTATTTTATTAAAGTGTTTTGTCATATTTTCTATGGGTTCGACCATTTGCACATGACATGTTTACCCATTCCAATAGAAATGAAGATATACAAATAATTAGTCCCACTCCATTGTAAAATATTTTATTGCTTTCATTTGTGTTCTGTGTTGCCTGTCAAAAATTGCCAGACTTCATCCACTTTACCCATTCATCCATTTTGTCCTTCACCTCTACTGGGTGTCATCCTCAAAATATGAACCCTGTATCATCTCAGAGCCAAGGAGAGCAGGAAAAACTGTTGACAGCAGTGTTTGAAGTAAATGAGAAAGCTGAGCCCTCTCAGAGCTCCTGAAAGGCAGCGAGAGTGCGAAATGGGCAAGAAGGACGATGATGATGGGACTGACCCTCTGATCAGGTGAGCGCAAGGAGGTCTGAGGACAGAATCCCCTCTCTGCTGCCCAGGCTGGAATTTTGTGCTTGAGAGGTGTTTAACTTTCTCAAATCCCAATTGCACTCAGTGGGGAGTGTCCTCTTTCCCTTTGCCCACAGGTTTAGTGACTGCCCTAATGCCTGGGCCTGTGGAGGGGGTGGGCGTCTGGAGGTTGGGGGGGGATCAATAGGATGGCAGCTTGCCTGTTTGACAGAGGTGAAGTAAAGCTAGGAGAAAGAATGGGGTGAGATAGTAAAGGCTATAGATATCTGAGTGGGAATTATCCATGACACCTGGGCTCTCAAGCTGCAACCTTTAAGCACATGATTTAGGATCACCTCTATTTGCGGGACAGCGGTAGCACATTCAGCACATTCAGACCTCAATATTGTGTTCTGGTAACAACCAAGCTGAAAGCCACCGTCAGTTATTTGTTTAGAAACGCTGTCATTGTCAAATATTTACACCTACATTGTTTCAGTCAGGCAAATTCAATTATATGTTGTGCCTTCTGGAGTTTTACTTAGTCTTCGAGAATGAGGGAAAATCTTAAAGTCACTCAGTCCGATCTTGTATCTTTCTCCTGCACTGAAATGAAACAAAAAACGCCCCTCTTTCAAGTGATATCATTTCTAATAACCTTCTTTACTGTGATAATGGTGTCAGTAAATCGAGTTAAGCACAAACACAACTTTTATCAGCATAAAATATCGACTACCTTGGGTTTAGAGACAAAAACAAACTGTCTGCTTTCATGTTTTTTCATATGGCTTTTTTTTTTTTTTAAACAGTGACAGACCTTGGATGACACTGAAAATGTTGGCTTTCAAAAGGTTGACATTTAGCTATTGTAGATATAATGATGGATACAAGAGATGGTGCATGTTAATGGAAAATGACGATGTCACGGTTCGTCTTCCGAATTGCGGAACATTAATCCACAGAGTTATGGAAAATGCTGATAAAAAATAAATATACTGAATATTTGTAACAAGTGGCATCAATTTCCCTTTTGACTGTCAGTGAATGAAGATTTCTCACCAGATTGTATTTTCCTCTCTGCTCAGAAAATCACAGAGCTGTAAAATCCTTGCTGGCATATTTCTTGGTGTTTTGGATGTCTGTGAGAGATCCCCACAAAGGTTATGTAAATGTCTTAGGTTTAAAATGCCCCATAGTGACAATTTAGCTTTCATCATACCTACATTAATTAAACTTGGCTTTACCATTGACTTTGACACAGTAATTTCCTGGCCAATTGTGTATGCATGAGTGATTCTGTCGTGGTCTGCTTTCTGATGATAGGCTGATGCCGTATGTTGGTGAAAATAGCTTGAAGTAATCTGAATCTTTGAGAAGCTTATAACGAGCAAGAGGCGAGGCAGGGTCCTGGCAAGTTCACAGATCCTCTGCAACACCGGACGAGGTTTAGACACAGATCTGTTTCCTTCGAGTTTTGTTTGCTTATCATATGATTCAGATACAGGAAATTATCTTTACAGAATAAGGAGTGTTGGGATTATGCGGTATAATTAAATGAATACTGAGGATTGCTTTCATGCTTTCACCAAAGAAGACTAGAGCATATACTTTTAATTACGTATAGAGTAAATAAATGAGTTTGCAGTGTTAGCGCAGTAGTGTCTATATTTCATGTCACAATGTGAAATAATCCATTGTGTTTCGTTATAATAGTCAGCGAAGTCTACAGGCTAACACGCCTAATTTAACCAGAGATATGAGCATTTAAAGCTGCTGTTTTTCTGGAGCTGCACCTTCTACCATTTTGCATGAAAAAAAAAATCTGCTTAACAATATAGCAAATTATTTTACTTGGTAATTGCAATGAATTGTGAAAAAAATGACCTAGAATGGGAACCCAACATAGCGGAGATATAAAAAAGGCTTTGCTTGGACATCTCTCCATCCCATGTACTTGTTGAATAAAACATCTGTCTCAAAGCACAAGGTAACAGCAAAGAGGGGGCTTGTGTTTGCAGAGATGAAACTCCCTATCCTCTGTGCCCGAGAGAGTTTAGCCTTGATGCATTTTATACCAGCCCAAAAACCTACGTTGACAAGTTATCTGTGACCTGTGGTGAGAGTGGGAATGGCTGCGGAGAAAATCAATCTTCGCCTCTCCTCTCGCCTTGAATACCAGCAGAGCAAACAAACAGGCCTAAACAATACGATATATACCACATATCAATTACACTAAATGCCTCAGTATCTATACTTCACTGTCCCAGGCACACACCGGTTACAAGGCACACACGCTGCTGTAAGACGATAATGGTGCTGCATTGTTCCTCACCATCTGGAGGACTGATAAGGCCTGCCTGTGCATAGTTGATAATGAGAACAGGCAGAGGAAAAACTGAGTGTTAAACATTTCCTTGGCCCATGAAAAAGGTTCCATTAAGTCCACTGACCCCAATTGAATATTAATGAGCTAATTAACGGATTTATTGTTATGCGCAATTTCTGGAGGGGTAATTTTTTTCAAGTGCTATTATTTTTTCTAATTATTTTCTGTACTTTTTATAATTGAATCTTTGTAGCTGCCAGCATCCTGTTTGTGCCTTGGCAACAAGCAAAAAGCAGTTGGCATCTGTTTTTCCTTCTTTTAGCTTGCTGTAACTACAACAAAAACAAAACAATTTTTCTTTTCGATACCAGGATGTTTGTCATCAAGACTAACCGTCATGTCTCCATCTTTGCAAAACTAGTCCAAAATGACTCTCGCCGTATTCCTTCTCTGATTTTAGGACAAGTTATGTTGTGGTGTACAATTACAAAAGTGCAATTACTTGGGTTACTGCAGGCTGCATCGCATGGAGGACTTGACAAAGGTTTAAATAGGCAGTGACAGCTGGGGTTGATAGATAGCATAATCATTTGATGCAGAAGATGCACTGAAGCAGTCCTCAGTGGACAGCTGGAGAGTACAGCCAGATACAGACGGAGACGGTAACCTTGGAAAGACTATGGATACTTTCTTTAGTCAATAGAATATGTTCTTCACAAAAAGATTGTGCACTTAAATATGTGCAGTGTAAACCAGTAACAACAACTGTACAATACAGTGTGACATTGATATTTCTAGTGGCGTTCATTACTACCCTGCTGGAAATAAACTCAGCCGGACAATAGAAAGAAGTGCCCCCCCCCATGGATCTGACCAGGAAATAATTAATTTGACAAATGCAGACCCCGGATGTGCTGGAGGGACTACATTTCCCATCTGGCCTAGGAGTGCCTCAGGATCCCCCAGAAGGCGCAAGAGGCCGCAGTGAGAAAAAGGAGATGTTCTGCCCTCACCCTGATTCTGTAAGCATCTAGCAGATAAATGGATGGAAGGGTCAGGCCCTTCTTGTTAATCCTCTAAAACAACATAACTGATCAATTGAAAAGGTTAAAGTACAATTTGCTGCTGCATTCTTACACTTGTCTGAAGGGTTATGATGAGTTTCCACCAGCAACTGAACAAATTTCAGTCGTGAGGGTGAGAAATTAGAGCTGTCCTAAAACAGAACCTCTGTTTGACAGCACAGAATACAAAGTGGCGAGGGCCATTCTGATAACCTTTTCGATAACGCTAACATAATTATTATTACATTTTGCTCTCTGCCTGTTTGCCTAATTCTGTTTATGCCTGAAATTTAATTCCAGCTTAATAAAAGCATCAATTTCTTTTGGTTACTTCACCAATATAACTTAGAGTAATGAACTCATTTTGCTGTTGTATGGAAATTTTTGTCTCATTACAATAATTTTGCCTGATCCACTCGGCAGCCAATATTAAGAGTAAGGCCCTACAGTCATAGACTGGGTTATTATGCTATACATCACAAAGTGCATTAGCCTCATAAAACCTGTCAACAATAAGGTTGGAAAGTTTGTGCGCATGGCCCAGCAGGTTAATATATTTCCTCCAAAGACTGACTAGAAGTGTCCATGCCATATTGCTGCTGTACAGAAACCAATTTTCTGCTAGTTGGGAATTCAACATTCCCATCCCCCCATCACACACACACACACACAAAACTTATCCTTAATCGACACAGATGTGGTTCCCATCAAATCACGGTATCATTTCTGTACAGAATATAGGCTTGATCTACTTCTAAAGTTGAAATGTATATTCAGATTCAAAGGGCAATTAGGTAAACCTTGTGAGAGTGCTGCTCCTCTGTAACTGAAGATTTTTTCATAAACATGCAGAAATTGAGTGAAATTAAATCAAATCCAGACATAGTAATGTTTTGTCTTCGTGAGGTTTAGACTATGTGTTACTCCCCCCCCCCAGAGAAAAACTTGAGCATTCTTGATTAATGTAGTAGTTTAATCCTTTTCTGTGACAACCCTAAAATGTGGTATTCTGAAACATCATCAAAAATGCATCAGCAAAGATTTTAACTCTGCAAAAGAAGAGCATTCTGTTTTCAACATGTTAATTTCTGTGCAGGTAGACACTGACTACAGCTTCCCATACATACACAGAATATCTATCACATGTGTCTGCAACTGATGTCCCTTGAAAGAGGCCATGATTGCCACACAAACCAACATGCCTGACAGGTAAGCTGTACTCACACTTATGGACAACCAAAGTGAGGACATAGATCAAACAATAGTGCATGGTAATTGTTTTGCAAACTGCATGTCAGAGTGAATGTGAAAAAGCCCTCTTTGCACAGCGCTTTAAGGCATCAAATGTAGTTCTGAAATAGCTTGATGCTTCTTGAAGAGAGGTAATCTTTTGTAACAATCAATTACAATACATTTCCCCCTCTGTCTAGGCACTAATAGCTCCTGTCTGTGCACATGGTGAGGCATGTCTAGTAAATATACACTGTTTTCCTTTTAAATGTCTTATAATATGCATGGAGAACACAGAAACACACTATGATAGAAGGGTTGAGCGTCAAAGCTGTAGAAGCAATTCAGCCGAGTTTCTCAGTCAAAGAAATGAGAATGGAGCAGTTTGTGGCTTTCTTCCCATTAGCCAGATTGAATTACTGTGTTTTACTTTTAAGGGCCATCTGTTCTGGTTTAAGTCATATTTCTAAATCTGTCATGTTGTGTGCGTGTGTGTGTGTGTGTGTGTGTGCGCATGTGTGGAGAACGCCTCTTTGATGGATGGGAACAGTTTTTTGCCGAAAATAAAGCGATGTGTAAATTCTATTGTGACATCGGTGACTTGCATTGAAATATTTTCACAGTTTCCACATTTTCAAGACAGGGGTCCATTTTGCCCTGAGTGTGGCTACAGGTAGTCAACAAATGATCTCCCCGAAGGTTGTTAATTACAGGACACACGTCATATTTAATTGATTTCGCGAGGCTTTTGATCTAAATAGTTGACAGGTAATTACACGGTGCGGGGTTTATCACAGTTGAAGTGGTAAAATAAAAATGTTCATGGGAGTGAAATGCTTTCTAACATAGGCTCGCCTTTTTTTCTCTAATCTGAAGCGCACATATACATAGATGTTGATAAAGAGAGGAGGAGAGACAGCTGTGTGGTGAGACCGATAAAGAGATGGAGCGATGAGTGATGTGGTTCACTCAAAGGCCGTAGTGTAAGAAGCCTCATATTGAATTGCAATATGAAAAGATTATTCAAATGCCAGACTGTATCAGACAAAACTGCAAGATCTGACACTACTTCATAGTCAATTACTTATTTTCTTAATTGATAAGGATTTCTTCTTATGTCTAATCAGGGCCTTCAGCTTTTTCACTTGACAACTGCCAGAATATTTTCCTATATTATAAAAAAACCCCAAAAACCTTGTGCTTAGTTGTTTATTAACAGCATCATACAGAATAGGCCCAACAGCCTGGACTGAAGTGACACTATTTTGTTCATTTAGATAAAACTACCATGTTACTCCTTATATCAGATGCACTTTGCTATATGTTCCAAGTACATGTTAATTTAAGATATAGATAGGGCTTTTAATTTAATCAGTGCTTTCAGGCATACATTTCTGTCGTGTCATATCCTTTCCTCTTTCTTAGCTGAAGTGCTGACACCATCCTGTACAATTTAGGCCTGGAAGAGCCTCTGAAATGTCAGGGATCCACTGTGCCGTTGCAGAGATGGAGGTGCATGGCTTTAGGGGACAAACCATTTCCCTGCCAGCAGAAAGACGCTCCTGAACAACCTCTTCGCAGCCCAGCAGGCCTTGCACTGTCACTGAGTCCCGCGATTGAATTGAATGGTCCACAGATTACTCAATTATTTCTATATACCAGCCTTCCATGGCAGACTAAAGGCCTATTATTGGAGGGACTGAGACCATAGGAACTTATTACATGTGTGACCTTTTAAAGCCTTTCACTGTGATGGATCTCAGGTGAGAATTTACTGGAATCAATTTTTATCTGAAAGCTCGATGCTTGCTCACCGGCCCAGCCCTGTGTGAAACATTCACTTTATGAAAAAACAAAAAAAGAAAGAGACAGCCCCTTGACTACTGGAAATGGGCAACATTTTAAAGCACCCCAAATGCCTTTGTGTCCTTTCCTCCCAAATTAAAGAGACTTTGAAACAGAGGGCTGGAGGAAGTGCCTGAGTATTGTGCTTAATCAAGGTAGAAATACAAAGACAGAGCCAGTTCCCTAAAGGTTCACATCAAAAGGTGCATCCCACTTTGTGAGCTATTTAATCAGTTAAAACACAGATGGCAGGCTGCCGCAATTAATTAATCATATATGAGGCATCCTGTACCTGCTAGCAGAAAGTATGTCAGTGCTACAGAGATCTCATTTGGATTTCATTGTAACTATGTGCCACCAAAATAATTGCTGCATATGAATAGGACAAGCTTTGGACGTTATACTGGCTGTAATGTACTCAAACTGAAGTCCTATTCTAGCTGTGCATATATTGCTCCTGCGTCATCATGGCAGAATAAAGGTCAGTTTTATTAGATATACTCACGTGCCAGCTGTTTATCAGCTGTGTTACTAACAGGTTATGGAAGATATTATGATGGAAGATGGGTCAACCACAGCACAAAACAATAAAGTGTTGTTGAGGAGCCACAGTGAGGTAGTTCAACATTAGTCACTTTTACACAGAGATCCCAGAAAAAAGATGAGATGGTAATCCCACCTTTTTTCCACCAGTGGCTGATTTACAGAACCACACCAAAGGTGTAACAGAGGTGAAACAGGCTGGATTTTACAGCGGACCTGCGTTCCAGAATCAAAGGGGCGATGATGCAGTGCAGTACATAGTGCGTATATGGAGACACTTCATGGATTCTGCGGCAGCTGCCCAGGTGCCAGGCCAGCTTTGTGGGCACGGGTGAAAATGGCATGCAGCTGTGGCATCCCTGGCACAAAGCCATGGCACCTGACAGAATCCATGCCAGTGCCTCCATATACGCCCGCTGTCTCTCAGGTGCAGGGAATGTCATCAAAACGTTTATCACGGCTCTGTTACTACCTCCAGAGGTGTTCCAGAGCTGCGATATAAGTGGGAACAAATAATTCCACCATTTTGTTTACACTGACATCATTCCGGAATAAAGGCAAAATATTCCTGTAACAGAAGTGCTGTGGAAAAGGGGCTATTGTGTTCTTTACCTTGCCTTACATTTGTTATTGCCTTTGATACTTTAGAATGTTCTGTTTAAATTAGTGGTTTCTCTTTGCCTTTGTTTTACCTTTGTATTTTGTTTCTACTTATGTTCGAAATCAACTTCAAACAAAAAAACTAAAACTGAGATTTTAGAAGGTTTGCTAGTGGCATTTTCTGTTAGAACAGTGATAGACAACAGAAATTTAAAACACCTGCGTAAAGTGGAATTTACTCCATTTTACATTCAATTTCATGAACTGAAGAATGATTTGCTTGTAACCGGAGGGGTGTACCTGTTTCAATACATCACAAAACATATGAGCACACACAGACATGGCCATCAAAGCACAGGCCTAATGCATGCATGCCATACTTCCTCAATTTAAAAACTGTGAGTAAATTTCACGTTGGGTCACTTATAATAACCAGGGAAAGGTCAAAATAATCAGATAACTGCAGGTGCAAGCTGGTTAAAAAATATGATGGTTCAATGGCTGATGTCTGTTATGTGTGAATATTGTGAGGACAGTTGAGCACAATGTACATTTCTATGAGTTTAATTTAATATATTCAACAATATAATGCTCCTGTTTTCGGCACTTTGTTGTATCAATTATCTAAAGTGTTATTCAATTTCAGTCACTTCAGGTGTACGTTATACTTTTTCAGTTGACAGTGTCATTTGTAGAAACTAACAAGCACCACAAGAAAGCAACATGTATGGTATTCAAGCACTGTTAAGCAATGAACCATTTCAATCCACTGAAAACCTTGAAACAATTTACTGTTGTATTTGTATAAGAGCACATTTCAATACTGATATAATTGTGAAAGCAGATCAAATCAAGGTTTTATAGTAAAAAGGACCAGTTCTAGACATCTAACTAAAACATATGAGAAATT
>JAPTGW010000018.1:37176492-37189892 GCA_029814545.1 Apogonichthyoides opercularis
AGAAACAAAGAAAGAAAGAAAGAAAGAAAGAAAGAAAGAAAGAAAGAAAGAAAGAAAGAAAGAAAGAAAGAAAGAAATTAAAATTAGTGACAGTGCTATAATGCTTTCTAAAACTAATCCTGTTTTAATAAAATTACTTTTATTTATTTACTTGCTTATTTGTTTAAGAAATTATCTGCCTCAGATTATCAATTGGAAAACAAATGACAGAAGTGTTGGTTTGCTGATGTTTTCTTATGCTGATGTTTTGTACACAAAAACTGTAAGAACCTGAAACGGGATTGATTTAAAAACAGTTCTTTTTTTTACATTTACAGCCATTGTAGCCTTTCTAAAATATATAGAACTCAAGAAAAACTAATGTACACTGTTGCCCATAAAGGTGGAATAATTGTGTTTTCGGACACATTCCTCTTTTTATTTCTATTTACATATATTAATAATCACCTTTGATCCGGTACACTGATTACATACCGCGTCCCACTTACTTGATCAAGAAAAACTCACATTGGGACTATAATTTCACAAGAAACTGTAAAATGCTTTATTCCAAATTTATGGGCAAATGTATATTATTAGTGACACAGACAGTGCACAATGATGGATATCTGCATTAATATTAAAATGTTAACATGTCAGGTAAATTGGTAACTTACAAATTTATATTCTAGTTTTTCTTATAATACTTGATTACAACACTTTGAGGGGGGGAAAAAATCTGCTTTTTGTTGTGGCCTGTACCGTTTACTTCACGCAAAAACAATTAGAATAAATTGCAAATGTACAATCTACTGAGACAGATTTGTGGGAAATCTAAACGGTTCAATCAATGAGTGGACTGCATCCACACTGGTTTATACTCGTCCATTCAAAGCGTCCCGTTACCCAACTCTTGTACACCATCTAGCGGTACAGAAAAAAAAAAACAATAGCTGAGGTTTTCATTTTTGCCATTTTATTACAGTACAGATCTACTTTGTGGTACAGTATACAAAAAAAGAGCATTCAAAAACATCTACATTGCATGTTCAAAGGAAGTGCACGAAATTAAAACAAACTTTCTGAAAGGTTCCACACCAGTTCTCAAAATTTCAGTAAAAAAAAAAAAAAAAGCTTTGTAATAAAAAAATATAAATTACATGGGTTATACTGAAAAGTCAGGTAATTCAATAAGGCACATCTCACATCCCAAAATGTACCTCGCAAAAACAATATGGCAACTCCCTAAGGACAAATACAAGCTTATTTTCCAGCTTGAAAGGAAATAATATTCCTTTCATAATCATACGTGTTTAAGCACTCTACCCTGCCGCAGAAAAGTTTATATATTCAGCAACTTCACAGAGCCTCGTCTGGCAATTCATGAGTTTGAGATCGGTCACAATAATCACCCATAAAAAAAAGCAAACATTGTCACCCCAGTATTAATTTGAGACGTTATGCACCATGGCTAAACTGTGCAATTTGAGCATTATTTTTAAAATATGAAATACACGGTATCTTAAGTTGTGAATTGTGACTAAGAAAATGTAAAATTATTGCTGAAATAATTTAAGCTTTTTTCAAGCCAATTTGGTTCATTAGAAACTAACACTTCATGCTGTTAAAGCAAGAGTGAAAGACAGCCCAGAGCACTTCCCACATTCAACATGTCTGCATAGTTTGAACGGACAATTGCTTCTTAAGATTATTCACATCAATGACAAACATTTTCACTAGCAACATTTCCATGTATAATGTCTTCTCTGTATCATCAGTTTCTGACTATTACAGACTAGGAAAACGACTGTTCACTAAGACACTGATGCTAACATGAAGCAACTACTTTCCCTGCATTTTGCACAGTGTTTTGTACTTATTAAAGAGTATAGGTTACAGCTTTGCCTGTCTGCAGAAAAAAAAAACAGCTTGAGGAAATGAGATGTGACCATGAGATAAAAACTTGGAGAACAGATAAACTGGCTTAGTATAAAAAGTTCATGTTTTCAACACCTTTCAGAAACAGGTTTACAGAAGTAGTGGTTTTCCATTCCTGTAATTCACAAGATTTTGATGTACCAAAACATAGTATGTACAAGATCTATTTTAAAAACATTTGCTTTACAACATGCACTGTCATTTCATTGGAAGCTGTACAAAAGAAATAAATAATCACTTCTGTTATTCCAAAAGGCAGGGGAAAGTACTGCATGCATGGTTTTAATACATCTACCCAAGCTGGTGTGCACAATTTCATTGGAGTGTTTCAAACTGGTGACATGCTTAAACTGCAAAACTGTTAGCAATTATGCACTGTTATTCATACACACATTAAAAGCTCAATTAATTAATAAACTACTGTACTAAAGATCCCTGGTGTCGCATTAGCCCTTTGTGTACTAAAATTCCTACAGATTCACGCATTTAGACATATGGAGCAAACAATAAGGACAAAACACATTGCAGCAACATGTTGAAGAGTCACTCCAACACATAAAAGAGCTGGTATTAGAAAAAGCTGGTGTCTCATTAGCACACTTATATTATGACAAATAAAAAAAATAAAAAATAGAACAGTCTTGATATGCATTAAAAAAACTGACAAAATATTTACAAGACGCAAATCACTTACTACAGAAATGTAAAAGAAACTGAGTCTCAACAGTATTTTCCTCCTCATCCTATAAATAACACTAATGCCCATAAGTTTTTTTTTTCTTTTTGCTTTCTTTAAAAAAGGAAAATTAACTCCATACAAAAGTAAAAAATATCCTGATTAAAAAAGGGAACATTATATAGAAAAGAAAGAAAAGTACTAAACCATCTAATAAGGGAAGTGAAGAAAAAAAAAAAAAAAACCAAAACAGATAGGTCTGCCACTGGAGACAAATCCAGGTGGATGCCGTGGATAGCCCTACAGGGGGATACAACAAAAGCAATCACCAGGTTTCTTTCACGTCTTGTGGCAGCTGTGGAGGAAGCGTTTCTGGAAGGCGCGTGGACACCTGTGTGGATACCAGTGTCTTCTGTTTTTTGGAACTGCAACATGGCTTGAAAAGTCGAGGATCAATTATCACCTCTCCAAAACGACCCTTGTAGACAATCCCACAGCAGACTTTTTGCCTGATTTGGAAATTACAGTTTGAGTTATTAATCAAATAAGAAAGCCGAGAGCAGACTGCTTCATCTATATATGTAGCAGCTTACCTTTTCCAGTAGGAGCGGTCCAAAAACGAGAAGATGGAGGGAGATGAACGTCTTTGTTTGGACTCAATGTCTGAACCATCATCTGACTGGTTGCTGTAACTGGGGGACTGAGCCGGAGACACACTGGAGGTTGTGCTGTGGGCATCTGAGTCTGCTCAAAATAAAAAAAAAAATACAAGTTTTATAAGTAACCAGATTTTTCCAGAGATGAAGATGGCATTTCTGTCCTTGTTTTATCTGATCCACAATACTGGTATTTAATTTGCATGTGTTATTGATGCAGAGCTTATTTGACACAAACATACTCTGTCTCTTGAACTTGTGAAGCTTCTTTAGTTTGCTCTTCTTCTTTCCATCACTGTTCTTGATCTTCTTGGGTTTTGTCATTTTGAAACCTGGCCCGGCTCTGGCATCTACCACCTATGTTACCAAAAAAAAAAAAAAAAGAAGAGTCAATCTGAAGCTATAACACAACATGTTTGTCAGAACTTATCACACTCAGAGCAAAAATAACTTACATGGTTCCAGTTCTTTTTGGATCCATGAGGTAGTTTCTTCCACCTCTTCACCAATAAAACACAGGCATTGCAAATGTCTCCAACACGATCCTCTGACAGCCTTTACAAATAAATGGACACACATGCATAAAAAAAGTGCAACTATTTCACATAACTGCAGGTGCTCACTCTCTCATACACACATTCAACACAAAAACCACACTGTAAGAGGATCTGTGATTTTACCCAAAGCAGAGCCTGAACGTTTCTTCATATCGACTGCTGTCTGTGAAGCGTGAACTGGAGGACTTGGTCTTGCAGATGCAGCATCCATCGTTACTCCGGTATATCTTTGACTTGTGGAAGCCAAACATAGTCTGGTGTTGGTGTAATAGCTCAAACCTGAAAAGATGCAGAGCCGATAATTGTTTGTGGGTCCGTAATGAGCACCGTGGATGTCTGCAGACAGTTAGCCTTTCTACTACTGAAAGGGGGCGGTCCCAACACGCACACGCACACACAAGCAAAGCCTGCTTGACCTATAATTTAAACATGTATACGAATTGTGTGAAACTAGACATTTAAGCGAGAATGCTTTTCATGTGAAGTACACAAACAATCGAGCAATTATTTCATTAAAGACGTACTGTCAAAAAATAAAAATAACAAAACTTAAACGTTAAATCGCGGGAAGACCGATTGACTCCTTAAAAATACGAAATCCTACGATATAACTTGGTACAATTAATTGTGTAGTTTTTGTTTTAGAAGTCAGTGTTTCCGACCAGTTGAGACACACACGATGTAAACTCAAAGTTTGCATCGCACTGTACGGTTTACTTTCAGTAACGCTACGCGCAGTACACAGGGTCCACACATAGCGTTATATCAACAAATTATCGTAGTTTCCTTAACACTTGACAACACACTGAAAAGCGAGGACATTTTGTTTCATAACGACATTAAAATAGTTCACGTTAGACCGTTTTTTGGCAGCGTCGGAGCTTACGCTGGAAACTCGAAACAAAAAGCGGGTAGCAGCTCTTTCTGAACTGAAGAAACAAAAAGCTACCGGGCTATTCGTTGAATTTTATGTAACATGGGCTGGTTAGTTCCTTATCACACATTTATCCCCTTGCCAACATTAAGTCATGTTGTCAATATTTATTAAAATCGGGAAAGTTGCGATGAACGCACCCTTCCCTTTAAATTCAAACTTTTGCCCTTAAGAGCGCCAAATATGGCTCATTGTTGTTAGCTTTTAGCATGCTAGCTAGCCCGTTCTGCTAACACCACCACGCCACGCTCTCGTTCACTTCCACGTTATCCCATTGTCGAGTCGGCTTGTCTTTGTACATCTGCCCGCAACAACCGAAATGCAAACGTCAGGTTACGAGTAGATCGCAGTACGGCTGGTCACATTATGTAAAAACACATTAAGTAACTCTTTACTAATGTAAATTTTGCGCAACAAAATAACAGAGTACTTACTGAACAAAAACTTTGAATCTTCACCGTATTCTTTACACACACTGCGCATGCTCTTACTACTACTGCATACAGCTGGGCATTATAATAACATTAGCATAAAAAGCCGGAATGAAAGGGCCCTGGTAGTAACATGACCATATAAGGAGTGTAGCCGTTGAGTTTGAACAGTGACTCAACCAATCACTGTTAACTTTGCGTATACCTCGGAAAAGTTGAATGATGGGAAACGGAGTAAAAGAGCAGCATCTCTGGATAACGTCGTGTTGTAAACGGCCCTGTTTTGTACACAAAATCCCATAATTCACTTGGCTAAAAGCTTCAAAGAAAAACAGCTTTTGACATGGCGCGAACGCGTTTGTTTACATTTTCTCAGCTGAGAAAGCTCGTCGACCCCAGCATTAAAATAATTGGGCTTCGAAAAATAAGGAAGCTTTCATAATAAAAAATAATTAATCACAGCTTTATTGTACGTAAACGTTTACTTAAACGTAACCCTCACCCACAAACTTGAAAAATTAAAACGACTCAAGTATTCCTGTGTTGTCTTCATAAATACTACCCCCCCACACATATTATATATTGGCAGTGATGTTAAAGATTCTCAAATTTAACTTTAGTACAGTTCATCAGTATATGTAATTATTTATCACTACTTCACTGATAAGTGATTAACTCCAGTACAAATAATTCCACTTTTATACATTACAGATGCTTTATTCTTATTATATTTTTACACTGTACACTTAGTAAACACTACATTACACAGCTATGTCAATAAATGTACAACAGTATTGGAAAACAAAAATAGATATCTTCCAAGATGCTCATGTGTGGATCGTACACAGATGAGTACAACACAGTCATTCCAGACATTGGCACAGAAAAGAAGTCCTTCACATACCGAATCTCTTGTTCTGCACATTAAAGTTCAATGTAACAGAGGAGGGGCCCGTAATACCTCAAGAGCCCTGGTATACAGTTTGTTATGGGTTAAATTTTGTTTTGTTGATATTGCATAGCAAGAAACGATGATGACAAAAATCGGGAAGGGGAAAGAGCAGTCTGCTTCTCACAAGAAAAGCAGGAAATCATCCTGGTTTTTCACAATGAGTCTGCAAAGACAGTATTTTTCAGGGATGTAGTGTAAGGGCTCAGGGTGGGATAAGGGAAATGGCTGGTTGGAGGTATTTACATGAAGGCTGTCGATGTGATCCACTTTGCACAAAAAGCTGGGTCAGGCGTCTTTGAGAGGACTTGTGTCTGGAACACAAATCTGTGACTTGGGGAACGTCCCTTTATCCAACTGAATGTACTGTCCATCACTGGATACAGGCTTAAACCACAAAGTCTCATAATCATGCATCAAAGATCCTTATCATTGCTGAAGGTATTCCATGTGTAAGATTTGCATACAGGTACAGTTCTCAGGGAAAGGCCCTAATGTAACAGCTTTTTTATTCCTATGTTTGTAGGTGAATCCTCTTTTACACTACAAACCCCCCTGTCATACACATACTTATAAAGCATACTTCTACATCATTTGCTTTAAGCTCTGCAATATGACATTGGAATCTGAGTTGACGACAGAGCAAGCAACTTGACTGATTTAACAAAATAATACTGTTTTTCTCTGAAAATATATTAACAGTTTTGATCCACGCTTTCCCTTAAATATAGCCATTGTCAGCAGTTCACAATAACAATGAAAATATTTAGCTTTCAATAAAACATTATAGCACAAGTAGGTCATCATCAGTAATGTGAAAATCATGGTTCATAATAGAAAACATATTATAACATCTAATGGCAACATCATTCAGGATAAAAATATCAACATATCTTGAAAGGCTCATTGCACTTAATATATGGCAAATGTAACAGTAGCTTTAATATAAGCCAGAAAATGTCCTTTGTTCAAGTCTGTTCCTGCATAAAAAAGGTTCATTTTATCTTTATAGTGGTCCCCAGTGATCTTCATGGTCAGGTACAACTGGTGGGAAGTTGGTTTGGTTTAAATACCAACACCTTTGACGAGTGAAGCCTCTAGGGTGATGTTGAACTCTTGCAAAGTCTGTAGTACTCTGATGAGAGAGTTTACCAATGACCGGTCCTTAATCAGTGCAGCGTCCTCGTACATTTGAGTTGTGATTGGACAGTCTGCGAGCAGCGCAATCCAGTGATGCAGCAAATGGTCCCTAAAAGAAGCAGGCATTGCTCATTTCAACATAAACCATTATAGTGTAGTGTCTGTATATATCAGTATCATATCAGTAAATATTCGCCATTAAGTCACAGTAGAAAGTCCTATTAAACAAACCACCAGCAGATACTAAAACAACTTCTTCTACTTCTACTCAACTCAACTGTACTGTTAGCAACTCAAGAGTTGACACTGTTTATTGCATTCTAGTTTCAATGATATATTATTTAGCCTGGTTGTACATGTATGTTACACCTCTTGTCACTTTCAAAAATTTTGTACACGTCACTTCCTACAGATTAATTTTTTTTTAAAAAATATCTTTAAACTGAGCTAGTCTATTATATAAATAGATCTTACATTTCATTTTTGTTGAATATTATTTTCTATTATTGGCTTACCTTTGCTGTATTTTCTCTCTGTACTCTCCGTGTCCCTGTACACTTGGCTACAAAACTGATTCCGATTTAAAGCAGAGATAACTGTTCAAAATATTCTCTCAAATTTTAATAATATATAGCACCAAAAATATATATATTTGTTTAATTTTAATAATAATGAAAAATGAAAGAGATAACAACTTCCAAAAACTTATTTGAAAAATTCGTAGTTCATCTTTTTTTTTTTTAAGATTAATAGAGAAACTGACTGTATCAATAAGACTATGCTTTACATGGCGGAAGTATAAGAATACAGTTGTATTCAAATACTAGCTGAATGTCAATATTCACTCAATTGTCAGGCGCATATGCTCCGATTTAAGGAAACCATTAAGATATCTGATTCTTCCAGAATCCTCAGAGGGGAGATCATGTTCCCTAGCCTCCCTGCAGGTCAGGATGCAGGGTCAGACATAGTGCTGGAGGGGATTCAGTGTCTAAATCAATGACATTGGAGTGTGGATGCTCTGTCTGGATGACAGAATCTGAACGTGTGTTTCCATCACTATCCTGAAACATTGTATAAAAATCCCAAATATGCCGAAAGGTTACAACTTTCAGTAGCCTAACCTTTCACTTTACAGCAAAAAAATAGCAAAAGGTGTACTCTGGTAACACCAAACATTATTTTTTCCAAAACAAAGGTTTAAATCATATTCTGTCTCATCAGGATATTGAGTATGGACTGCTTGCATACCTTGCACCCAAACAGACAAGCATCTGAAACTTCCCGTCTTTGCCAATGTTTCTGGATGTATTGTTGATGGCGCGCATGAAGCGACAGAAGTGGCGCACTCTGGTCTGCCAGTTTTCATCTGGGGTCACCTCCCGCTGCTCTGCACTCTCAAAGTACACTTGAGACTTTTCTGTTGAAGCATAATTAATTAACAGAAGTTCATGTTCATTATACAGTACTGTAAGCCTTTTAAATTCAATACTAGTCTTTAAATCTTGGTATAAAACATATACTAATGTTAGCAGTAAATCCAATGCTAAATAAATACACCAATGTCCCATGTCAAAAGCAGTTCATAGTGCTCCTGCTTCTTATGAAGAAAAACGTAAATAACTACAGACAACTGGTGTTTGACATTCATGCAGGTATTAAAAAAATAACTTAAACAGGGGAATATATGACATTTTTACCTAGGAAATCCCAGATGAAGACATTTTTAAAGAGACGGGGTGATTTGAAACCATGTTGGAAAACCTGCTCCAGAGCCCAGACCAGACCATATTCTCCACAGAGGAGAAGGGTCAGACTGCCTCTCTGTGACAGAGAAAACAGGACAACATAAGCTTATACATTTATTCAGTGATGTTCATTTTCCTATGCATTAAATAAGGCATTTTCTTCAAAATAAGAAGACACATTTTGACTAAAAAGAATAGAGGCATCTCAGTTAAAACCAATCTATTAAAGTTCAACATAACTAATGTTTTATTTCACTTTGCATTTAATGGTAAACATCTTTTTGCAGCACTACTGTACTTCTGTTCCGTCGTTGTTGTAAAGGTGGGGTTGGACTGAAGGGAATTTCCCTGAAAAACTCCTTTGTACTTTAATGCCACAGATAACTGTTGAAACCTGTTATCAAAATATGACTGTGAAACAATATCTTCAAAAAAAATCATGAAAATTAATCTCCTTGGTAACTTGCAACTATAATTTGCTGTAATAAGAAAATATTATAGGGGTTTATAAAGGATATTTAATGACACTTTTATCAAGCAACATTCTTTAATTTAAACTGAGACCCATCCATTTTGGTAAGAATGATTTTGATACATCTGACAGTTATGAATTGCAAAGAGAACATTTACATAAAAAAGTATTTCTACAGGTGTAACACAACATTCAGATCAAATGGTATCAGAAGTGAAAAAAAAAAAGAAAGGTGTTTGCAAAAAAAATGATCAACACATAACTACAGATAATGTGCATTATCTGAAGGGAAAAAAACAAAAAGGCACTATCACCCTGAAAATTAGTTTCTTAGATCAAAATTTTACTACACAGCCTAGAGTGACTGATGGACCACCAGAGGTGAAAGCAGCTTTTTCTTGCTTCTGATAAATAATAGAGCTACATGTTGGAGCCTGTCTAGACTGCTGTCTCTCACCTCCTTTTCCGGCTTGTGGAAATGCTTCACAATCCCATTGATGGCTTCTCCCACTCCCTCCTGGATCTGACCCGTGTTTAACTCTGGATGAGAACAAAAAGGAAAAAAAAGAGATGCTGTAAGACATTGAGCTGAACTGACAGAGTTAAAATCCCTTCTCAGATTTTTTCCTATTTATCATTTTCTTTTCTTATATATGCATTTCATTTTTCCAAAAGCAGAATGAGGCTTACCATGTCAGCGAAACAAAAAGTACCAGAGAACCTTAGCAACCCATGCCTTTCTTATAATGTAAAATGAGACTCGAACAAGAGACAAATGTCAGACAGAACAGCGCCAAACATCTATGCATCCCACGATTAACTGGTGATGGTTCAGACAACTTGTGGTTGTGTAGGTGAATAACTTACTTGGTTTGCTGTTTGGTGAGATGGTGACAAAGCGCCTCATCATTCCTGGGGACTGCTGCATTGGAGGCGTGCGACACATCCTTTCATCATTCTCAGTGCTGGGAGTCATCAGCTCTCCAACAAGGATCCTCTCCAGACTGCCATCATCCACACCTTTCCCTAACCACCGGCCGCATGGAAACCTACCAAAAGACACATTAGTGTAGTGTTTTTATAATGAACTGGTCATGGCCATCAAAAGGTAAACTTCTATGAAAACACAGCCTTACTTATATGTGTGTCCTGTGATCTCATTGCGGACTACAACACACTCCACAAGCCACTTAGCATAGAGCCCCGTGTTATCATGACCCATCTGCACAGTGGTCAACTTGCCCAGGTTCTGGCACTGAGAGAAAGAAAAACAACTCGTTCTTCATCTAATGGTTTGACTCATCAACAAGATATCCAACATTTATATCCTAACTCTAAGTCTGGAAGAAAAAACAGTGGCAAACAATTCCATTGTCTGTTTTGTCTAACGACAGATTAGTACAGACATGATTATGCTGCCCACTTCATACAATAACCTGTTGTCTGCTTTACATCCCATAACTTCACTCATTCACTCCTTAGTTTCATGTCAGCAAATCAGGCCCAAGTCAACACCCAACCTTTAGTCAAAAATATAATTATCTGTCAATCAACATTACCACCAACCTCAAAAGTGATCTCCAGAGTATTTCGGGGGACCTGCAGAACCCCGGTCTCAGCCAGTTCACCGGAAACACACACCCAGGGGTTGGCTGTGAACATGGATCCGCCCAGTTTTTTACTGGGGACTACCACCACATGGTATGGGATCACTGGCAGACAGGGAGAGAAATGTGAGAAGCTGAATAAAAATAATTTGAAAAAGAATTAGCATTATGAATCAGAAGTGGCTCTCACTGATGGTGGTGAAGACATTGGTAAAACAGAAGTAGTCCACAGCGTTAAAGGAGAGGAGGTGGTAGAGAAACTGCTCTTTCTCATCGTCGCAGCGCAGGAAGGCATAGCGCTTATATAGTTTTCTGCAAGAAAGAAAAAAACACAATAATAGATGATTTCTGTTGATAAAATGTTCATCATCAGTGCAGTGATAGTTAGACACATGACAGTTGACAAAGAAATGAAGCATATTTGCACTGTAAACAGATGATATGGTGTATATTGTACATTGTTTTGCATCAAAAAGGAGACATAACAATGTAAGGTCATAAAGGCAGCCCCCTGACCCAGTTTAACACTGAAACATCAATTATGAACAACTCTGTTAACTATTTATGTAGCGGTGGTCTTCAGTATGATGCTTTGCAATTTCAGAGGAATTCATGTATTATAAATGTACAGAATACATGTAATGTTCATTTCATATGAGAGTGACATTCTTTCACAAGCAGAAGAAAAAAATTAGAGGTATGAAAACATAACTGATCTATAACAGGTGACAAACACTGACACTGAATCCACATTTAGACTAAAGCAACTTTAAAAAGGATTTTGAAATTGGATATCAGGTCATATCAGAAAAATGTGTTATATTATATATTTATTGGCCATTTAATTTTATTACTTACAAATACATTTAATTTTATTTTAAGTACTGACACAGATTTGGTCTTCATTTTTGCACATTATTTTAATAAATGAGAAAATAAAAATAGACAAAATAACAATGACAATTAAATCAAACTAGGGCAATGATCACACATGTTCCTCTCTCTAATCTAAAACATGCAGACAGTAAAAGGTATTACCAAAGGTTATTGTACCAGATGGTAAACTGCACCACTTCATGTCATCTCATATGACCTCACACACAAGCAGTTATAAACAAAAAGGAGAATGACATTGTGCAATAACTTGCTGTTGCAATACTTTGCACTTCTAGTGAGATAAAACTAAATAGTTGAGGAGATATAGTCAGTGCAGATTGTTTATTTCTCAGTGAGAACTGGAGGTGGAAGAATATTTGGACTTTTATCTTAACTGTCCTGTTAGATATTGCAATCTTGTTTGGGGACTACTATGTAACTATTCACATTTTAACTCCAAATATCAAATATTCTTGACAGTATTGCGCTGATGAGTCTGTGACCAGTTCCAGGGGTTTAAGATTAAATCTGTGAACCCCTCACATTGCCTGATAATCTGAGCTAATCATTGGTACCAAGTAATGCCGCGTTTCCACTACGTGGTACCGGATCGACTCGGTATTCCTGTGCTGCGTTTCCACTACGTGGACCAGTTTGACTTGGTGTTACGATGCGGTGCATTTAGTTCCGTGTTGTCTCCCCAGAGAGTTGCCGAAAACTCACTCATTGCGTGTTGTCTCGTCTGAATTTTTACGTCAGCCACCAAAGACTGAATCTCCTCGTCTTACCACGGTGTAGTTTTGGGCTGTAAACATGTGGATTAATGTATCGCTATTTACTGTCTACTTCTGCATCTGTGTTTTGTAAAACGGCCGGTCACAGAGAAAACTGTCTGACCAATCAGTGGTCTGCAGTGTTTATATGTCATGGTTTAATATCGCTTGGAACCTCGGTGGAGGCGATACCAAAAAACTAGTACCGGGTACCAGATTCCAGGTCCTTTTTCGTAATGGAAACGCAAAAAGGCCGAGCCAAGTCGAGCCGGTACCATGTAGTGGAAATGCGGCATAAGGTCCCCGATTAGATTTGTCCCCCAACTGTTGTGAGAGATGATGCACAGATAATTTGGATCAAAGTTCCTGTCCATATTAAGTAACATAGAAGTTTGCAATGTGTTGTTTGCTGAGAGTGTTGTTTTCCTCACTTGGTAAGCTCATGATCAGAGAGCAGCTGCTTTAGGTGTCGGGATAGTAGCTTCTTCTCCATGGAGAGCCGAACCCATGCCCTGGCCTTTCCCACATCTGTCTTGATTTCACCAATGTTTTGAATGTGTCTGTAAATAAAACAGAAGATTTCAAAGATTCATTCATTCATTATCTGAACCTGCTTTATCCTCACTAGGGTCACAGGGGTCGCTTGGAGCCTATCCCAGCTGCA
>JAPTGW010000018.1:37214996-37226947 GCA_029814545.1 Apogonichthyoides opercularis
AAGACTTTCCAGACCCTCGTGTGAGCTCACGAAGCTGAGCAGAAACACACGAGTGTCTGCGAAGCCAGGCTAAGGCTGGGTGTCCTTCAATCTTTATGTCATGAATTTAAAGAAAACTTAAGTACATAATGGGAACTTGAATTGAAAAAGCAAAAACAGGAAGCACTAAAAGGATTTTTCATTATTACATATTGCTTTTAAGAAGGAAAGACCTGCAAAAAAAATAAACTGTGGGTCTGTAGCTGCTTAATACCTGCTGAGTCATAATTTAACACAGATACAGATAACACACATAAAACACGGGTCACTCTCGGTTGCCTGAAGCTCAGAGAGTACAAGCAGACATGACTCAGTCAGCGTGTGCTTTATACACCCTAACAACAGGCTTACAGCTGATTAATCTTCGTAGATCTGGGCTTAGACCGTCACTCGACTAAAGAGTAACATGAGCCAAAACAGGTGAAGTCGATAAACTTTTAACTGCAAATGAATTTTTGATAATAAAGTTGTATTAAAACTAAAATATTCATTGTTAACTTTAACATTTAGGGTTTCCCCAGGAATTTCTTCTCACCAGAGAGAGATACTGTGGGGAAACCCTGCCAGGAGCTGACAGATAGTCTCATCACATTCAGCTCTGTTATCGACCAAATGGCCCTCCCAACAGCACCGATACTCTTTACTTGTCATGATTCCCTTAGGTGACAAGAACTCAGGGGTATTAATCATTACATCATATTTTCCCTATTATTTTAAAACCTTTCATGACGGACTATAAAGGAATGACAAATCACACACAATATCATTCATTTACAGGACAAACATAGGTAAATCAAATATATCAGTAGAAAACAGATAAATAAATACATTCCTATAACATTCATTCCTCTAGTCCTTTGACAGTTTCACATGCAGCTGTATGCAAATCACTTTCTCACATGCAGATGAAACAAAAAGGATGCCAGTTTTAGACACAAGCTGGGTTCAGGTGTGTCACACCTTACTGCATTTTGATTATGAGCTTATCCAGATAATAGAGTTATTTGTGAAGAGAAGGGTGTGCCCTATGAAAGGGTTACATGAATGTTACGTATACATGCACACAGTGGATGATGGAGATGTCAGGGATCCACAGTGATTTTTTTTTCTCCTGGGGGATGTGACAGGTCCATCCTGCCCAGTAACCCACTGAAGGACAACATCCTCTCATGTAATAACATTACACCGACATGATGCATAGACAATAGTGGGAAAACTACACAACAGAAATCAACTGTAAGAGATGAGCAGCATATTGACAGGCTCAAATGGAGATAAAGAGTATAAAAATAGGCACATTAAAATTGAAATTCACGGAACTGCGCTTAAAATACAAAATAAGCCAGTAATCCTCTGGTTTACGACCAGCAGAAACAAACAGGCTGAGCAAAGAGGCGCTAGGCCTTAGGTATCTCCGCTGTGTACAAACCCCAGCAGCCTGCCTTCAATATTACACATTAACACGTAATACATACATGGTAGGACATGGTCACACATAAATAAGCATGTTATGATGTTGCTTCCTTCCCTAATATATGCTACAGCATCTGCCCGACATTACCCTCCTGGCTAATGTGCTTACCGGACAGTTCGTCGGGTTCCAGCCCGCTTTCGGTGTCGAGTCCGCAGATCACAAAATAATCTGCGAACCGGCAGGAACCGGAGCTGAAGCCGGTGGTCATTTTGAGACTGGTCCAGTGGTACCCTTATCCCCTCAACAGGGAGCATATTATAGGACCTCGGAGACGTGATTTGTCTCTGCCATCACGGATGCTACGTTAATGCGAACGAAGCTTGAAAATCACTACGGACACCAAGCTAAACTGCTGGGCCAACAATAGTGTACTTCCGGTAAGACCCTTTCAAAATAAAAACCAACATTTACACTGTATCCCACATATTTAACCCTTTAGCGCTTACAAAAACACGACTTGTACCATAATATCAAAATCGGTCTCAAATACTGTTCATAGACATGTCACCTTAAATAATTATACCTATCCCATATATTTATGATCAAATATGTCTGTATGATTTTTATTGTAATTATGATTCATGGTACATCCCTACGACCTGACTCATGTTAGTGACGGGGTCGCTAAAGATAAATAGATTTAAACTAATTTATTTCCGTGAATTTAAATGTACTTTATATTACACAAAAAATAAGCTCCAAACCATACTTTAGTGAGTGTTGGTTTTTGTAACAACTTTTCTCCTCTATTTACTTTGTCATGTTATGATTGATATCAGAAGGTGTGTTCTGCTTTGGTATACAGACTAATTTAATAAAGCAATGCAAAGTAATGTAAATTATTTTAATGTTGTGTAATCTAACCGAATCTATGATCACGGTAAATTCGGAGTACCTGATGAAACTATTTTATTTTGAAATGTTTCTAAATGTTTTCCGCGAGTGGTTCTAAATCTGACTTGATATAAGGAGCGAAGCGCTCAAAAGACATAATAAATAAATAAATAAATATTCACAGCGGTCTTAAATCCTAGACATTACTTTCATATAGGCATATTCTGTTCTCTTATCTTGTAATGAAAATAATAGTTACATTGCTGTTTTGTTCCATTTGTTTTTAATACTGACATGTTACAGTTACAAGCAATAACTTTTTTAAAATTTCATATGATTTTGTCACACACCATGATTTTATGATGCCAATAAACCGCACTAATCAGTTAATGGTAACAAACCCAGTTCTTTGAAAACCCTCAGCAAAAACCTAAGCATTTTAACTAGAGTGCCCAGGCTGTAAGTGAAACCCATACCATTCAGCTGTTACGTTATGCTGTCACCATCTAGTGGCGCTTTATTTCTTCTTTGTGAATCTTTGTAATAAAACAAAATATCTCATTGTCAAAGAGCTTAATTTCTATTGCCGCTCAATATGAAACAAACAGAATCTTTTGCTTCCATTTAGCTGTCACTAGTTTGGGATTACAAAGTGAAAGAGTAAAAAAGTTATCCATTATGTCAGATTGTGATCTGCAGCAGGGATTAGTGATAAAAGTGATTTGTGGATAGTGAATAAGGTGATCAAAGTAATGTTTTGCTGCACAACAAACAAAACTAAATATTATGAAATTAAATATCCATTTTATGTTCACTGTTTAATAGATTTTACTTTTTTTTCATCCATTTAAAGGAAAAAATGGAACAGTTCCTGCAGCAGCAGCATCCCATGTAAGAGCATAAGACTAAGATGACAAAACATGAGCTGAATACAGAGAACTGACAAAAGTCACATATATTAAGGAAAGGAACTTTAATGCTTTAATAAATATATATAAAACAAGATTGATTAGATAGGACAGGAAAATGCAATCTGTAAACACATCATACTGCAATACATCACTTCTCTGTGCAAAATAATACTGCTTCTGAGATGTCAACAGAGAAAGTTACAAAAAAATTATTCCACAACTTTGAGAGGGTATTAGGACAAACCCCAGAGATAATCTGATTGTTAATTCTGGAGTTTGGTTTAGAAAAGTTGAGAAAAAAAAAATTAAAATCATCTTTCACATCTTGGCATATTGCATTTCATTTCCTTAATTATTAAGATGTGAGAGCTGAAGGACATACATTTAATCACTTCTTTTGACCAACTTAGTGAAGCCACCAAGATGCGAATGTATTGTGTACAGACACAGCCTCCACTGAGCTGTAACTCCAAGGGCTACTAATTCACACAAAAAAATAAACAAAATAAGGTCACAATCCCTTAAAACTCTCCATGGTGACACAGAAATTTATGTTTATATTGTTGAAAAGCTGTTTTAAGAGGTTACAAATTGTAACATAGTGCACAGTAAATCTGTCCAGTATTAAGACATTACATTGAACTCACAAACTGAGAAACTGAAATCTCCCAGTACAACAGAACAATTGCCTGTAAGTTTGTGCAATTTTAACCAACAAAAGAAAAGTCATGTTAAGAATTGTTACCTGCATGTACATTCACTGCATCATCTCTGGCTACCGTCCAGAAAGTTTAAGCAGCAGCAATTAAACATCTTGGTACACAGGCAAAAAAAAAAAAAAAGACACTAACATCATCCAAATGAAGTTCTGTAAGCTTTTGTAGCACAGGACAAATTTAGCAATCCAAAATGATTCTAAGAACACAAACTACAGCATAATCAGGCATTATAATGTATTCTCTTGACAAAGAAGCAGTAAAAGCGAGGTAAGGCTTGAAGGATACCTCACAGTCTGTTGGCAGTCTTATCAAGGGCACTGGTGCTTTATCCATGGCATGAAAAACATAATCCAGCTGTATACTGGCAAAGAGTACAGTATGTGCAGATGGACAACATCTCACTGTGATGGAGAGGCAGTCCTTACAGTCCAAGTTGATTCTATTCTGCATTTCATTAACCTCTCTGGGTTACATGCATGTTACTTCACCTTGTTTTGACAATCTATGTATAAATATTAATTAAAATACCAGTCTGAACTAGATAATGTTTTAAATGAGGCCTCCTCCAGTTCAGCTTTAAGAAAAGCAAACACTTATTTTTTTATGAATTACAGCAGCAAAGAGCTGCTTTAGGCTACAAACATGAACAGAAATGGGTGAGAATAAAAGGGAGCACAATGTGGCAGTGAATCCAGGAAACGTTTAAGGAAGAACATAAAGAATATGCGGGGGAAAAAACTTCAATAACTAAGATCAGATATTTCTCTTTTCCACATTATTTTTCCTCCCACGCAAAGCATACATTTGCTCAGGCAAACACCACCAGGTTTTAAAATGTACTGGTTAACAATTAAAACCCATTTTTAACAATGGTGGCCCAGTTATTGCTGTGGTGGCACACTTCCTTAGATTCAAATTAGACACAAAAATATTAAAATAAATATTAAAAGGAGTGAAACTAAAGGTGCTACAAATAGGAATGAAAGATAGATATGATACTGCAACAGTTACAGATGTTGGTGGAATAGTTTTACTGAATGAGGATCTCTCTTTCCCCTGTGGAGGTGATTAGCCATGCTTCTAGTAAGCAGAGATGTGCTGGTTTCTGTCAAAGGATATGAAGGTGGAAAACAAATTTTAAAAAAGAAGAGTGTGTTTCACATCCTACAAGTAGCACCTTTAATCGACTGGCAAGAATCATAAAAGCAGTGCCTTCAAAAAAAATTATTTACAATCACAGAAAACATAAACATATGCAAGCAGCAGGCAGTTTATACTTGACTCAATATCAGGAACAACCCACCACTGCATGCATTTGGTAGTCAATAGTACTTGTTTAACCGGTGATCAGCCACCAGCAACACAAGCAGCTGTAAATGAGACCGAGGCAAAGCAACTTGAGTGACAGCTGCATGTTCCTGAGCCGAGGGGAAAGGATGTGGGATCAGCCAGCAGATGAGATGCTGAGGTGGTCGCACTCTACTCTAGTTTCTTCTGGAGTTTTTTCTGGAAGCAGACAGGCAAAATGGAGAGCACGGCAAGTATACCCAGCACGGCCAGTGAATTCCAAGACACCGCCTCACCAGCTGTGGTCAGTTTGTACAGTGTGGTGCCAGCATTGATAGCTACAAAAGATGGTGGTGCCACTCCTGCAAATGCATGAGTCATGACAAAATTAAACACTGTAAATTACAACTGGTTGGAAAAAAAACAATACAATGAAATTAATAAAGTATCTTACCTAAAAAAGTACCAATGAAAAAGACCCCCAAAGGCACATTTATTACAGGAGATGTGATGTTGATAAACCAATTAGGAAGAAAAGGGGTTATCCTTAAGAAGATGATGTAATTGATTAAGTGATCCCTGTGTTTGTCAACCTGCAAGCAAAAACACAAAACTGTAATGTATAAGTACTTAGTGGAATACTGTAGAGCATGTTAGTGACAACTGAATTTCTATTATCACCAAACCTTCATGAAACAACTTTAAAAAGGCTGTCAACTTTTCTGTGCATTACATTTTATTTAATCAGCCATTTGACACATTGAGAAACAACTTAACACTGTTGGAAATTATATAATTTATACATACATGGATAAATAAGTAAATAAATAAATCTGAATACTCAAAGTAATTGATAAATGCGGAACTGAACATCAAACTAAACTGAAAACTGAGCCAGGTGCACTCAAAAGGTGCCCACAGACTGAGATTTCAGCAAACCTATAGGTTCATTTCAAGCCACAATGAAACATAGAGCCATTAAATTGGGTTTTCACGTGTATACTAATGTATGTCGATAACACCTACTGAATTACAGGTTGTGATAATAATCAGAATTGGTACATCATTGCTAGCATGTGTCCATCTGCAGAAATACAGTGCTACATAATGACACAGAGCTAAGAATGTCACTGCTACAATAGAGGAATTTAGAATGTGTATTAAAAAAATTAAAGAGGAGGAGGAAGAAGTGAATTCCATTATTCTTTCAATTTACTGTGTTATTTGGGTTAAAGTTTTTACCTGCTGGGACCATTTCTGAGCTCTCTCTGTGAGGTATTTGTAAACCATGGGTCTACCCACCAGATAAGACAGCATGTAGCAAAAGGAAGCGCCCAGACCAGAGCACTGTGAAAACACAAAACACATGATAACGGACTGAAGCCCAAGTGTATGATGAGGGCTCTGGTGTTTTCACACATTAACCACGGCCCATTCTGGTTGTCTAGTTTGAGTCACTCAGTAACCAAACCAGCTGCCATCATGAGCTAACATCATCCAAATGTGTTCCCTTTTAATTCCCCTTCTTAAATAGCAAGAGACTGAGCTGTCATTTGCAATTCTCTGCAATTTGCTTTTAGCGAATTACATAACAGCTGAAAAAATCAATTGCTAAAGAGGAAACACTATTGACCAAGTGCGCCCTCAATCAACCATGATGTAATAAATCTAAAGATATTTGTAGAGACACAAAAGGTATACATCTTTTGTCTTTGTAGTATTGATAATTTCTTTCTTGCTACTTTATATTATACTTCCATGGAGCAAATGTAACACAACAATTTCCTCTGGGATAAATAATGTACATTAAACATTATAGGGGTGTCTTATGAAAACAACTTCTTCTTTAATCATTCATGTCATACTGTGCTTACTCACCAAACAGACTAAGAAGAGAGCCAAAGGGAAGGGGTAAAGATATCCCGACAGAATGCTGAGGAAAATGGATCCAGGGATTGCAAAAGTTTGAAGGCTGGAGATTAGTGTCAAGGTGCACAGTTCAGTAAAAGCAGCGAGTACAAGACTATCACACAGGCACATACTGCATACGTTTATAATACTTCAAATATTTCAGGATAATTATTCAATCACAGGCAAAGAAGCTGTTTCCAGACTTTCGAGGCAACAATGCACTGTACACAAAAGTATCTACTGTTCAAACATGCCAAGTGGAAAGACAGTGATAAACAGGCAAATATTGACATGTTACTGAAAAGGTTTATCTGTTTTTCAAAGGATACAAAACGTATGTTGCAAAGTAAGCCACCAACACCTGGGTGTAGTAGGTGTCTTTGTATTTGGACAGCACTGTTCCCAATGCTTTGGCATCATCCATATCTTTAGGGATCTTGATTTTCTCCATTTCATCACTGGAAAAATAATTAGAATGTTTAGTAGTCTACACAATAACAATTTCAGTTTTTGTGAATACACTCTAAAATATGTTTTCGAACAAAAAAATACAGCACTGATTTTGAAAACTATCACCTTTACACCCAATGCATACAGACCACTAGTCTTTGTGGTGCTTTTGCTTATATCATTGCTGCATGTAACAGAAGTGATAAATGAGAAATAAAGATGGATGAGTTGCGAGTAAAGCAACTTACTCTGGAAGCTCTGGAAAGTTCCTGTAGACCAGGTACATGACTGAGGCAGAGCAGGTGAAGATGGACAGCAGGATGAGGAGAGACATGCGTGCGGAGCCCTCTGTAGTATGATGAGGTTCTGTGGAAAAGGAAAATAGGTCATACTGCGATAGTTAATAAGTACAGACATATCAAATTACGTGGGATAACTATGTGTAATTTCTGAATGAGTTTGCATCACTTGGTAAAACCTCTCCAGGGGTTCTACCCTCATGAGACTCTTCCTGTTGCTGTTCTTTTAAACGGCGCTTTAAAAAACATGCTCTGGATAAAGAACACCCATTGAGTCTGATAAATTATTATACAACAAGCTGTGCATCAAGACATGCAGTATCAATAGGTGTAACATTGACGAAAGCAATAAGCTTGAAAAAAAAAAAAACTTACAAAATAATTGTCAACCCTATACTGTAGAGGTCGACTGATATGGGTTTTTCTAAGGCCGATGCCACTTATTAAAAAAAATATTTGGTCAGGCGATGGCCGATATCTACAGCTGATCATTGAGGTCAATATTTAAGGCAGATCTTTTTATTTTTTATTTTTTTTTTTTTAAAGCACATTGATAATAAAATACAACTGAAACACTCCGATACTTCAGACTTTTATACAGCAATATAAATGAAGTTATTAATACACATACACATAGTACTCTTTTAACATTTATTGAATTTGAAGTGCTGTCCACACAGGTGCCTGATTAAATATCTTATAACTTTTTTTTATTACTGAGCAAATATTGGCTTTCAAAATAATAATAATAATAATAATAATAATAATAATAATAAATTAAGGCCAATGGCCAATATTGGAAAAAAATATATATATCGACCTGATAAATTAGTCAGCCAATATATCGGTCTACCTCTACTATATTGTATCTTAAGTATTGTATTTGACTACATTAATTGGTAAACAAGGAGCACAAACCGTGGAACAATGCCATATCTTTGTTTAATAAACACAAATGGACATAATTTCTTGTTTGTTTTGAGGGTGTTCCAGGCTTATTTTGTTGGCCTCATAATCAAACTGGTCACGGTTTCATGCTGCGTGTTACTGCTACATGTCTTTGTTGATAGATAAACTACCAACACTGATGCTATCATAATAGTCCTAACCCTGAGTTTCTATTTGCTCAGCAGAACCTGTAATAACAGCAAACAGAAACTCAGAAGAAGACTGAACAGAGCAAACAACAGTTAATAAGATATTTGTTTTTAAAACAGAATTAACAGATCAAGACCCATTTTGAAATTGCACATTTGTAGTCGTGACTGTAATTTGTCAGTTATTTACTTAGTGTTCTGGTAATTTTCTGACTGTGTGTTGCCTCTGTGAAATACATAGACAGAGCCAGAGTCTGGGCTTCAATAGATTCTTTGCAGGTTTTTCCACATGACTAGCAGCAGCCCACCTTTGGACTAAATATTTCTGATGTCAAACAGTGAGCTGCATAGTTCAGCTATAAATAGGCTTTGGGGGGAGTTCTGAATAAAGCTGGAGGTCATTAATGTCTTAGATCAATTTAAGTCAGTATTATTTATTTATATACTGTAACCCAATCTTACAAAGTTGTCTTAAGGGACTCTGTACACTCCTCCACCCACTTTACCCTACTTCTATTATTAGTCTGAAGAAGGAAAACCTCCTGAAAGAACTTCAACAGGGAAAAGAAGAAGAAACCTCAGGAAAAGGTGCAATAGGAGGGTACACATATAACATACACATCAAAGAACACTAAGAACATTATGCAAGAGGTGATCAGCACCTTGCAGGTACAGCCTGTTGATAAACACAATGTGCTTCATGATTTATAGTCTTTGCTCTATTTAATAAATTGAATAGATGTGTCTGTGGTTTATTGACATAAATAGTTAAAGGGATAACTAAAGTCTAATACATCTTACACGTTTAGGCTCAGTCACTTTAACAAGTGAATCTTTAGAACCACAGAAATGTAAATAAGTAATGTGCTAAATGAATATATAACTACAATATGACAAGTCATTTTACACCTTAATATACATTTGAAAATATTGTATTTATTCTATTAGTGTTACATTACCTTCACAGTAATGATTCGTTCTCATTTGAAAGTGTTTTATCGCTGGGTCTGCTGCTTTAACTTATCTCTTATCTAATCTATAAGAATACTTCCTCCTCCACTGTTCTCCTTAATCAACTGGCTTTGTATATATTTACATACTGTAAAAAAGCTAGAATTTCCAAAGAATTTAACCAAAATAAGTTCGCCAAAACATTATTCGAACCATAAAGCTCGAAGCCACAAAGCAAGATAATGGCAGTAACATTGCTAGGCTAGCATTCGTAGTCGTCGTCAGCTAATTTAAGCTAAGTCTGTAGCTGGATGTGTTGCAGGCTGTTTCTGCCTTTAGCTTTACCTTGATTTCCACTCTCAGTCGTTGACATATCTAATAACACTTCCCTGTCTTCAGCCTAAAAGGACGCCGATGTTTTGTAAACTATCTGATCTATGTGAAACCTCGGAGCTTGCCTTCTCTTCGGGTTATGAGTTAATTTGGCTGCTGTAGCACACGCCTACCTTTGAGTACTTGTGAGTCACTAGCGGTTCCTTTAACTTCCTCCTGAGCCGAGGACAGGCCGTCGGTTTCTCGTCTTTCTCTCCGCTTTTTTGCCATTTTCTGTGGTAAAGTTAGGGTCAACTCTGGCAACGGAGATTACACCAGTCTACGGGTGGATGACACCGGTAAACTGACAGCGGTAGCCTGCTGGTGCGTCACATGGGATGACCTTTGACCTTCACTGTAAACTACCCCGTATCATGCTAACAGCGCCCCTAGCGGCAACACTGTCTGTTTGGATGGTTCATGAGAAAATGAACAGAAACATGTTATGTTTTAGGGCTGTGTAATTCAGCTTATTCATGAAGTCAGCCCTCAAAGACTAAAATAAAACTCTAAAACCTTTAATAACACTCATCTTCTGAACATTATTACCCATCACACAGGCAATGCCTTCACAACATTTGGCCAATCTGATGAGGCCACAGCTACCCTCAAATTAGTTGATATAATTTTAAGCGTAGCTGAAATGATAGGTCTTAACTTATTGCAATATATCGCCATTGTAATTTGAACAATGTTATTGTACATTTCCGATGTTCCGGAAGGCTTGCAGACATTTAACATCCAGTCCTCGACCCTATTAGATCAATTTGATGATATTAAAACCTTCAAAGACCAGTCGCCAGTGATCAAAAGCTTCTACTGATCAAACATGTTTAAGAATTTCTCACCATCTAATCTTATCAGTAAATTTAAGTAACTAGGGTAAAATTATGTTTCTCAGCTTTTTAGCAGCATCAGATATGTCTTTATTTGGACACTGGACATAGTAAACATGGAAACACCATCACCTTCAGCAATACTGATTCATCAGTAAAATATATATAGTTTAATAAATGACAGTGGCTGTAGGTGCTTTTTTATGTTCAGTTAGTGACATGTTGAAGTAACACCTACACGAACATCTGCAAGGTCAGTACATTAAATATATAGGAAAATACTTGCCTATCACAAAAAATGCAAAACACAGAGGATAGTATTCTAATAAACGATCATACTATAATAATAAATCATTTGGGAAAGGTTAAATGTAGAGGGAAGTTTATTTAGATGTTGCCACAAAAATGGTTTTAGGATTTCAGGGTAAAAGTATGGCAAACAGTATGTTTGTGTGGGCCAAGGTTATCAATGCCAAGAGGTAGACTTACATTTTTATGTCATGTTTATCTAGGGCAGCTTATGCTTACATCTTGCAGCTGTAATTATACACATTTTGAATTTGCACATTGACAAAAAAATTATAATCCATTTTAAAAATCTCAAAATATCATATTTTGTGAGGGGTGGAAAAAATTTAAATCCACTTATGTCAAAATGACCTCATGTCGCAGTAAGTTAATGGATATATACCATTAACTAGAAAAGCACTCGGAGAGCGCAGACCTCCGCCAAGCAGCTCCAGTTGGTTGGTTGGTTTGTTAGCAACATAA
>JAPTGW010000018.1:37229357-37244570 GCA_029814545.1 Apogonichthyoides opercularis
CTTTTAATGGTACATGATGACAATAACAACTCGTGTCATTGAAATCATGCAGGAAAACTACATTTCCCATGGACGTGCAGTGTCAGCCGGATGCTCGTGTTGCTCGAGTTTGGCGCTGATCTATCCGGGTACTTCATTCACTGCTTCCTTTCGCGCCGGGTAACCGGAGAGCCGTGCGTCCATGTGCGCAGTGACTGGGAATTGACAGACCTCTGAAATATTAAAATCCGAGCCGTAAACAGACTTTTCGAAATGGATCCCGAGTCTTTGGTCGAGGCCCTTCGGGGAACGATGGACCCCAATCTGCGGGAGGCCGCGGAGAGACAGCTGAACGAGGTAAAAGTTGTCAGTTTATGATGGTAGTTGTGGTGGCGCGGTCTCGGATCGGGCCTCGGCCGCTCATAACATCAAGATGGTGCGATCACGCAGAGTGGGCTTTGCTATCATTACCCTCATAGATCGAGGGCTAAATTCCGCTGCTCGACACGTATACTGCTTATACGTCGTTATTCCCATTACTAATGTAGAGCTGCTGGTTTTAATTTGAGGGTGTTTCTTTTATTCTTAGTATAAACTCGTTTTCCAGTTACCAACGCCAACGTTAGCTTCATCTTGAGCCAGCTGTGTCGCTAATGCTAAACAAGCTAACCCTACTGGAGAGAAAACGGTAATTGTTAGCACGTCGCACACAGTTTTTCAGACTGATTACCGGAGCTTTTGCGAACTTATTATATTATTACTGGCGCATTAAACCACACGGGAAACTAAATGGTTGACGGACAGGTGCTCGTTGCCGTGTTTAGCAGCAGGTTAACTGATGTCTAGTTGTGTGGCTAACCGTAGCTAGCTGACTTGGCTACTTGTTGGATGAGCTGCCATAGCCCCGCTATGTAGCTCCTGCTCACGTGTCACTGTGACAAGCCCAAGAGTGATGACATTTTTCACAACGGAATAAGAAAGACATCAACTCTGTTGTTGCTGTCATACGCTATTGGCCATTCCATTTTACTAGTTACGTTACGAATATGTAGGGCACCTATCGATAAAATGAATTGCACGTTAGCTCGGCTCACTGTATCAAGCTTTAGACTATCAGGTCTGTCTTTGTGAAGACACTAGCCGCATTAGCTCCCATGTTGTTTACTCATACATGCATAAAAAAGACTCGGAAGATATCGAACCGCTAAGTCTGAGACTTGCATAGTTAACTTGAATTTGTGAGTCACATTCTTAAAATGGAAGAAATACTTTTGCGTGAGATTTTATGCAAAGTCGGTGTTTTTCGAAGAAGTCTTCATCAGGCAAAATGGAGTGATTACATTAATCAAATACATTTCCAGTGAAGGTCTGTGAAGACTTTTGGGTTCACCTGCTGTTTTGGTGAATTATAAAATGCACATGAACCCCAGGATTTAGCTGAATTTAATGAGTGATGTGAATAATGGTGGATAATATAAACAAACTCTTTTCTTGTACATCTCTGGTTTTATAAACTAGTAGTACTTAGATTTTAAACTGGATAGCATTTATCTAACATTAAAACCTCCTATGATTTTAAGCTTGAATCATTACATTTGAGGAATTTTTTGTATGTTACTGTCCAATCAAATGAGTCTCCTTCCAAACTTATTTTTGGCAGTGGAAGGGGGCTTCACTTCCTTTTATTTCTTTTCTTTAAAAAAAAAAAAAAAAATTAAACACCCACATCAGCATCCGTAGAATGATGGCATAGTTGGAATGAGTTCACTTGCAGCTGGCTGGAGTTATTGTATTGTCCTTCTCTGGAGGATGGAGTGATTCTGTTGTGTATGGTTTCTAAATGCAATGTTTTGATTAGTCATCAACTCTTACTCATATTTATGGAAGATATGTGTAGTCATATGGAATAATGGTTAACAACATGCCAAAGAATGCCAGAAACAAATAGTTGATCCCATGACTCTTCTATATCTTCTTATATCAAAAGTATACAAAGACTAGTCTGATCTAAAGATAATAATCTTTTGGTGGATGTTGTAACCCAGAATTATATGCATTTTAAATAAATTACTTGCAGGCACAAAAATAGTGACCTGCATGTTTCTTCTTTTGTTAGAATGAATACTTTTGAGTTGGTGTAGATTTACAGATTTAATGAGAATACTCTCATTAACTACTGAATGCTGTATTCAGCTGTTTTGTTTTGTTTTTTTCTGTAATTTATCGTGATGATTTGAAAATATCAGACTTTTGTTCCCTGCTGTAACCTGTGAGGCCAAAAATACAACCTCGCAGATTTAGTTTGAAGACAGCAAACTGTATGTATGTTCCTGAGTCATGATAGTTGTGTTTTCGTGCTGTGACCATTAGTAAAAGAACATTTTCAACTAGATTAAGGCTTTATACCAAATAGTCTTGTCTTTCTTCATTGTCAGGTGTCCACAGAACAACAACGGCGTTGTCCATGTAGATTTTTTTTAAACTTTTATTTCAGTGTTTACAACTAGTTTAAACTGAATTCCTTTTGATTCTGATTTGCAGGGTCACACCCAGGTAAACTTTGTGTCCACTCTGCTGCGTGTCACCATGTCTGAACAGCTCGATTTGCCTGTCAGGCAAGCAGGTAAGTCAAGATGTATTGCCACGCACACTATTTTTATAAATGGATATTGTACTTGCACCTACTTTAACACGCAAGAAGGTTGAAACAAATTAGGAAATTTATTGGTCTCTTAATTTTCAGAGTTGCTGTTTGAGTCTTGAAACGGAAGGTTAAGTTCAAAGTTCTGAACTGACTTTTAGTGGGTGCACATCAGGGCATTTAGATCCTCTGTTAGTATGTAACTTGGCATATTATTGAGCATGTGACGCCAATTTTGTCAGATTGCATTGAATCGATGAGATAATCTCCCTTATCCCAAGGTAATCAGGTCATTTATGTAATGGTTAAAAAATAATTTAGCAGTAATACATGATTCACATTTGTGTTTTTGTGAAGCTGAAGTGCCACACTGAAGTGCAGCAGACGTGGAGTTGGTTAAATATAGCCTGTTGTGCTTTAGTCGAATGTTGCTCTAGGCAGAAGGTGTTCGTGAAGGGCAAAATCAATTTTTTTTAAGCAAAAAAAAAATACAGAACATGCACAGATAGTTCTGAATGAATCTATATCCAAATTTATGAGCACAGAAACTAACTAATGTGTTGGGTTTTTTTTTTTTTTTTTTATTTTTTTTATTTTTTAAAGATCCGGGACTCAGTGCAACAAATGTCATTTCCTGCTGTAGAAAAAAATGTCTGTCTTTAGTGCAAAGTAGATGAAAAGCAGTTTTATCAAACTCTACAGAAGCTGTCAGAAAGATATCACAAGTGATGCCGTCTACTGTATTGAAAGAACTGCATTGTATTGTGGCCAATTGTAGTCTTGGTAGACAAGTTCTGTCTAAAAATGCTGTAATTACTGTGGAGTCAATCATTCTGCTTTTCACAGTCATTTAGATTGACAGTTATCAGTTATTACATAATTTTCATGAACTACTTCATCAAAGACAATAATGTGCTAAACATTAGGTAACTTTTTAAAGTAACTTTTTTGACATCAATATAAAATTTCATTCATTCACAAGAATTTTTTTAACCTGAGCTGTTTTTCATGTGACTAGTTTTCATTTGGCATTTTCAAATGTTGCAAAAGGTATGCTGTAAAGGTAAGCTTTTTCCAGTGAAAATATTGTGCAAAGTTGTTTACCACTTTTTATGAAACTTCAACGAGAAGTAACATTTCTGCTTTCAGATCTATGTGGCTGCGTTTTTAGTCATGGCTTTACAGCGCTGTGGGGTGGTGGTGTAATGAGGTGGTCATAGGCGGAGGGACAGGGGGCTTTATGTGATGTCAGCATTGATAGGCTGGATTATGATTGCCTCGCTAGCGTTGTAGACATTTGTGTCAGCAGTCTGACGTACGCCTCTCAGCCCTCACTCCTCCACTCCATCAGATACAGCTCTGCGAAAATGGGGCCCCCACACTGTGGAAGTGAACCCAGCTAACACCCTTGTGCCACATTCAGAACATCTGAACTACAGAAGGAAGGGTTTATTTTAGTGTGGTAGATTTCATAAACCCTGCAATCACACTGCTGTTGGTTGGTCTGTGATTTTTAGGCAGTCACCAATAGTGGGATCACCAATGACAATTAATATTATAAATTTCTGTGTGAGATTCTTTCACTATAGCAAAGTCAAGAAAAGTACTGACTTACTTTAAAACACTGCTTAAAGACTTGCATGTTTTTAAGAGGCCTGTTTTTTTTCTTGCATAGGTGTAATTTACCTTAAGAACATGATAACACAGCACTGGAGTGATGGAGACGGTTCAGGCACAGAGACGCCCATCATCAATAACATCCCTGACGAGGACAGGCAGTTTATTCGAGACAACATAGTGGAGGCCATCATCCATTCACCCGAGCGCATCAGGTAACCACATACCTACACAGTGATGAGAAGATTTAGTTTTTAATCCAATTGTCTCGTGTTTTTGATGACTTTTTATATGTTCTTCCACTACTTTCCTTTTGACACGTCAGGGTCCAGTTGACGACATGTATCCATCACATGATCAAGCACGATTACCCCGGCAAGTGGACGACCATCGTGGACAAGATTGGCTTCTATCTGCAGTCAGACAACAGCGCAGGATGGCTAGGCATCTTGCTCTGCCTTTACCAGCTGGTCAAAAACTATGAGTAAGTCAAAGGTTCTCAATCTTAATCTTATATTAATTTAAAAAAACATGAAAATACTTTTACTTAATGCGTCTCCTATGACTGATATAACTTTTGTGTTGCACAGATATAAGAAACCTGAAGAGCGCCAGCCTCTGGTGGCTGCCATGCACATCTTCATGCCCATGCTGAAAGAGCGCTTCATCCAGCTGCTCCCTGACCACTCCAGTGACTCTGTCCTGATCCAGAAACAGATCTTTAAAATCCTCTATGCTCTCTTTCAGGTATTATTACAACACTTGGGCTGTTTTCCTTTAGCTGTGGAAACTGACCAGAACGTTTTGATATCTAAAGCTAAAATGGAAATCCATATATCTATAAATATAGTCAGGTTGGAGCGAGACTTAATGTTGTTTTTGTGTTTCCTTTTTTAACTTTATGATTGTCTCCACAGTACAATCTTCCCCTCGAACTCATCAATAGACAGAACCTGACAGAATGGATGGAGATCCTCAAGACAGTAGTGGATAGAGATGTACCTCCGGTGCGGACACAAAATGGATCTTTTCAGTCATGAATAGTTCATTTAAGCTATGGATGTTTTTGTTCATCACGTGCTGACTGTGTTCATGTTATCGGTATAGGAGACAATGCAGATAGATGAAGATGAGAGGCCTGAATTGCCGTGGTGGAAGTGTAAGAAATGGGCCCTTCACATCTTGGCTCGGCTGTTTGAGAGGTAAAAAGCAGATAACTCTTCCCTCAGTTGTTTAATAAATAATACCAACATAGATAAGTGTCATTAATTTTAATATACCCTCTTTGCAGATATGGAAGTCCAGGAAACACAACCAAAGAGTACGCAGAGTTTGCTGAACTTTTCCTCAAGGAATATGCAGTCCCTGCACAGCAGGTAGGAACCTAATGTGGTGTGACGCAGACAAATGTAGCCCGCCTGTCAAACTCAAATGTGTGCTTTTGGAGTGGACCTTCCAAGCTGAATACATCTTCATTCACTTGTTCTTTAGGTGCTGCTGAAAGTCTTATACCAGTACAAGGAAAAGCAATATGTGGCTCCCAGAGTACTCCAGCAGACGCTCAACTACATCAACCAGGGCATTGCACATGCTCTGACGTGGAAGAACCTCAAACCACACATCCAGGTGTGAAAACCGGTTTCATTAGTCATAACATTTTGCACATTTAATACTATTACATTTGTACTGAAAATTCATGTTAGTGCCAACTATTGGAAGATTTTCAGAAATTGACATTTGCGCTTTTATCTTCAAAATGTTATGTGATCCATTGCCATACACTGACTGGGCCGTTTGTGTCTTACAGGGCATCATTCAGGATGTTGTGTTCCCGCTCATGTGTTACACAGACAGTGATGAGGAGCTGTGGCAGGAGGATCCATACGAGTACATTCGCATGAAATTTGGTAAGCTGAAATTGAACTAGATGCTTATCTTAAACAGAATCCTGTACATCAGCTAACTATTACTTGGAACTTTTGTCCCCTTTAGATGTATTTGAGGACTTCATATCACCCACAACAGCAGCCCAGACACTCCTCTTTACTGCCTGTAACAAGAGGAAAGAGGTATGATTTGATTTCAATCTTAATGGTAGCGTTTTTGTAATTGGTAGGTTCACAATCCAGTGTGGTGTTCATCTTTGTGTTTTTTTTCTTTTATTTTTTTTTTAGGTGCTGCAAAAGACTATGGGTTTCTGTTACCAGATTCTTACTGATCCTGCCTCTGACCCAAGGAAAAAGGATGGTGCCCTCCACATGATTGGATCTTTGGCTGAAATCCTACTGAAGGTAAACAACTCTTAAATGCCTGGTAGGATTTTTTTAAAATTGTGCTTTAGCTATAAACATATTTCAGTCATTTACAACTAAGGCTTTCTTGTAACAAAAAAACAAACAAACATTTTTTGAATTTACAATGTATAAGTTAATGTATGCTCATTCACCTTTTGTGATCCTTTTTCTATACAGAAAAAGATTTACAAAGATCAGATGGAGTTCATGCTGCAGAATCACGTCTTCCCCCTGTTCCGCAGTGAACTGGGCTACATGAGAGCTCGAGTAAGTGCTAATGTCCCAACAGGCAAATCTAAGACTGGGTCTCTTTTAAGTATCACTAGTTTCTTACATTGTCATGATAAATGGCCCTTTTGTGTTGAGCTTTAAGAAATTATGCTAGTTCCTCAGCCTTTCTATTTTTACATAGGCCTGCTGGGTGTTGCATTACTTCTGCGAAGTGAAGTTCAAAAGTGACCAGAACCTGCAGACAGCTCTGGAGCTGACCCGCCTTTGTCTAATCAATGACAATGAGATGCCAGTTAAGGTGGAGGCTGCTATTGCCCTGCAGGTTCTCATCAGCAACCAGGAGAAAGGTGAGCACAAAATACAACTTACTTTTTTTTTTTTTTTTTTTTAAATCAAATGAAAATCTTAACTGTTTCTATAAGTGTCTGGTCTTATGTCTGGGATATTTAGCCAAAGAATACATCACCCCCTTCATCCGGCCAGTGATGCAGGCACTCCTGCACATTGTCAGAGAGACGGAGAATGACGACCTCACCAATGTCATACAGAAAATGATCTGTGAATACAGTGAGGAAGTCACTCCAATTGCAGTGGAGATGACACAGCACTTGGTGAGTGAAGTCGGTAAAGAGTTGAGATCATCATTTAGGCATTATGATGTCATTATGTGGTCAAACTTTGTCCACCCTGATTTGTTGAAGCTGTAATTGGAGACCCTTCATAAAATGAAATGGCAGCCTAAAATGCTGAAATATAATGTGTAGCTGCAAACGGTTATGTGTCTTAAACCTTGAGTCTTTAACAATGTGCACATTAATGATCTTCAACTCAGTTTGTGCAGTGTTGTGAGTTACACAGTTGAGTCAGCAGTCCACAGACGTGATCATAATGGCCTCTCTGTTTGCTCTTGACAGGCTATGACGTTCAACCAGGTGATTCAGACGGGCCCCGATGAGGAGGGAGGAGATGACAAGGCTGTGACGGCTATGGGCATCCTCAACACTATTGATACACTGTTAAGTGTAGTGGAGGATCACAAAGAGGTTAGCAGCATAGTCACTAAGCACACCACACACACACAGACACACACACACAAAGAGAGTCTCCGGCTGATCAGTCATCTCGGTGCCACTTCCTCTGCAGAAGCGGCTCTGGTCTGCTGTAGCGCTCCTGCCAACACACTTGAGCCACCCACCAACTCCTGGGAACACGCTCTGTTCTCACCATGTTCAAAATGACTCAGAGGCTGAGGCAGATGCTAGAAATAGCGCTGGGGCAGGCTGCCACCATGTCTGCCGAAACATAGAGCGCTTGAAACCACAGAACTATTAGATTTGATCCAGGATTTTTTTTCTAGAGAGAAATTGTGATTGCACAACAGCTCTGTGGTTTTTGGTTCAGCCATCACTTCATGTGGCACTTTATCCCAAAAAAATCCCCAAAAATATGAATTTACTGTATTCACATATGACAAAAGTAAATTGACTAATGATTTGCTTCACTGATTTGTTTTCATTGCAAAGGTAGTATAAAAATCACAATGAGATCTCTATCAAGTCTGTATTTTGGTATATTATATTATGTTATATTATATTATATTATATTATATTGAGGCTTTATACAAGTATAACTTAACACATGGGTTATGGTAAACTTTTCTTCCTCACTCGCTTTTTTAAATGTAGGCTCGGGGTAAAAGAAAACAAGCTGCTCATGATTTTAAAGGGGGCACAAGCTGAATAAGAAACATCTCTCTCATCACACATTGAATCAAAGTGCCCGAGGGACTTGAATTTAACAATCCACCCTTCCACCTTTATCTTCTCACCCTTGTCCTTTGTACTTTTCCAGATCACACAGCAGTTGGAGGGCATCTGCCTGCAGGTGATTGGCACTGTGCTGCAACAACATGTACTTGGTAAGCAAGACTGGTCCTTCCTGTGTTACCACATTCCACGGTCATGTTGGTTCTAGCTCTTATTGTCTGCCTACCTCAGACATGGTCTGTAGATACAAACTCTATTTATTTACTTCCGGTGACTCATCTTTGTCTCCGTCTTGTTGTTTTTCCAGAGTTTTATGAGGAGATCCTGTCACTGGCTCACAGCCTGACTTGCCAGCAGGTGTCGCCACAGATGTGGCAGCTCCTTCCACTGGTGTACGAAGTCTTCCAGCAGGATGGATTTGACTACTTCACAGGTCTATGCTTGTCTATGAACAAGTATTTGCACTCCCTAGAATACTAAATATATTTCACATTATGATGATCTGATGAGCAACAGTGACACATTGATTGAAGTATTCGGAATTAAAACTAGAAAGACTCCTCTGTCTTCTTGTTCTTGGTTTTTTTTTTGTTTTGTTTTTTTGTGGGAAAGGTATTTGCACTGATAATACTCTAGAAAAATGACAACTGTGCCAAGCTAGTGTGTCACTGTGGTATGTGGGCTAACATGGTATCATCTATATCTATATATCTATGTTTAAAAATTGACCAAATTCTTGGGACATGGAATAGATTTTTCATTTTTGGTTATCTTCAGCCTCTTTCATTCATAAGTTTTCACTTGTTGAAACCCAGACCGAGTTGACATTCTAAATCAACGTTTGCATTAAGACAGAAACCGATGCCTAGATTGTCAGCAAAAACAGTTACTGAGATCTGATAGTTGTGTAAATGTTTTCTTCATTTCAGACATGATGCCTCTTCTTCACAACTATGTCACGGTTGATACAGATACCCTTCTCTCTGATACCAAATATCTGGAGATCATCTATAGCATGTGCAAGAAGGTAAAACTTGACTATATGCAAGCCAGGATCATTGTAATGATCACTATGCATTAGGTTGTTGACCCTACATGCGTCTTCACACAGGTCCTAACGGGTGATCCAGGTGAAGACCCAGAGTGCCATGCAGCCAAGCTGTTGGAGGTGATCATTCTGCAGTGCAAAGGCCGTGGCATTGACCAGGTGAAGTGTTTACAACAGACTCTGATCCTCATTAACAGCAAGTTTTTCAATATTTTGCGTTTTTCAGTGGTTCCTGTTAGTTTAATTAGCTTACTCGGTTCAACTAAGTTTTATGTTATTGTTAATTTTCTAAACCTTAATTTTAGTGTTGGTTTAAGCAAGTTTTGTAATACTGGTTAGTTGTGTTTGCTAAGTGTGAGATTCAAGTCGGCTAGAAAACATTTTTAATTTTGTACCTATCCTTATGTATAACTAAAAAAATTTAAAAAAAAACTTCTTTTTTTTTTCAGTTTTTATTAATTGTACATCTACAAGATGGATGAAGACTTTAACTCCCACCTAAAATTAAATCAGGGTTTTTTTCTACCATTCCAGCTCTTGGGTGCAGTACCCAAGCCATCGTGGGCTCCATATAAACTAAGTTGCTCCACAATCTATGGAGAGAGCGTCAAAACTAACAAGAACGGTCACTTTTCCACCTTAATGGGGTGTTGGTAGAGTACATTTTTCAAGATTTCTTTTGCACGTGTGGTGAGGATAAGTGTTAAACATCAAAGGGGAAAGTGATGAATTTACTTAAAATTATGTTTTAAATCTCAATGAGACCTTCTTGGTTAAATAAAATAAACAATATATACCTCTGTGGGAGCCAGGGTGTTTTGGAAACGGCCCCAATGGCAGTCATGAGTGTTAGATATTTGCTATACAGTACTTCCACTTTGGCTTCATTTAGAAGCTGTGGCCCTTACCCCTTGAGGTAACCAGAAACTTGAACCTACTGTCATTGCAGGTTGTGCCCTTGTTTGTGGCTGCTGCACTGGAGCGTTTGACACGGGAGGTGAAGACCAGTGAGCTGAGGACTATGTGTCTGCAGGTGGCCATAGCCGCACTTTACTACAGCCCCCCTCTTCTCCTCAATACGTTGGAGAATCTGCGCTTTCCCAACAACACTGAGCCAATCACTAACCACTTCATAACCCAGTGGCTAAAAGACGTTGATTGCTTCCTTGGGTAAGATACGTTTCATGAGACTTTTGCCAAATAACTAGTATAGTATATTTTTGTTCATTTTCTAAAACGTGTGCAGACTTTTCCAAATCTGATGACACTTAAAGCAACAATTACATTTCAGTTTGAGAACTTTAAAGATGCAGAACTGTTGGGTGTAAACTATACTGATTTGATTGTGTATAACTGTCATGTGACTTCAACCAAAGGACCTGTTATCTGTTTTTAAGTATTTTTTTACTCTTTCATTTACAGACTTCACGACAGAAAAATGTGCATTCTTGGACTTTGTGCCCTGATTGACCTCGATCACAGGCCTCAGGCTGTTAATCAGGTGGCCGGTCAGCTTCTTCCAGCAGCCATCCTACTCTTCAGCGGCCTCAAGAGGGCGTACGCTTGCCGAGCAGAACATGAGAATGAGGAAGATGATGATGATGAAGATGGGGAGGAGGATGATGACAATGGTAAGAGAAGTGTTTTGACATCCTTGTGTTTTATCATCTTCACATTACTCTGGAAAGAAACAGATTGTTTCATGTTACTGAGCGGTGTAACTGCTTTGCATGAATGTAGCGGAGCTGGGCAGTGATGAGGATGACATTGATGAAGAGGGGCAGGAGTATCTGGAGATGCTAGCGAAGCAGGCAGGAGAGGATGGAGACGATGAAGACTGGGAGGAGGACGACGCCGAGGAGACGGCACTTGAGGGTTACACTACAGCAGTAGATGATGAAGAAAACGTGGTGGACGAGTATCAAATCTTCAAAGCCATACTTCAGAGTAAGGCAACAAATGAACAGTAACAAACGATGAATAAAGAACCCAGACATGCATTAATCACCTCTGACTGTACTTTTGATGCAGATATCCAGACCCGTGACCCAGCATGGTACCAGGCACTAACACAAGTCCTCGATGAGGAACAGGGCAAACAGCTTCAGGACATCGGCACACTCGCAGACCAGAGACGGGCAGCACATGGTGAGTAGGAGCTACCACTGGACTACGGTCACATTCAGTTCAGCACAGGTTTTCACCCTTTTTTAATTTGAACTGCTAATGTCAGCACTTACCTGAAAACTTGAAGTGCTATAATAGTCAGTGATGTACATTTAGAAGCAGCTTTCCCCCCCCAAAAAAAGGGAAATGAGATATTAATGGTTTGATTTCATTGTCCAATTACAGAATCCAAAATGATCGAGAAACACGGCGGGTACAAATTCGAAACACAAGAGGTGCCAGATACTTTCAACTTTGGAGGCATTGCTCCAGGAATGAATTGAGTCATCCGTTCTACTTTTTATTACTCTGTGACTGATTGTAGTGAAGTGAAAAAAAGCTTGTGTTGTTCCCTTAAGTAGTGGTTCCAGAACTGGTTCTTCTCAGTCATTCTTCAATCTGTTAAATGGGAAATCGCACCAGAAGATGTGGGAAAGCAACCAAAATGCAACCAATGGCTGGGGAAAACAAACCAAGAACTTGAGCACGATGCAAGAGAAGCTCTGAACAACGTTGTCTTTTTGGAGTCCAGTGTGGAGGGGATACCATGACGGCAACTCTTTCATTTTTTTTTTTTTTTCTTCCCACTTCAACAAAATTGGGGATTAACAGTTATCAGAATTTGATAATGGGACTAAATATTTCATTATCACTGTTCAGGCCTTATGGCCATAATAAGATTATACCTCTGGTAGTGGTGATATCTACATTATTTTCTGCATAAACAAACACTCATGTTTATGTACATATGAGCCAAGGTTATTGATTTTTCAAGTAACCTTGAAAAATGATCAGAGGCATTTGTAAGGTGTCAACAGCTGTATTCATATGTAGCATATTGGATACTTCATAGCACTATGTGATGCCTGATCTCTGTAAATTAATGACTAGCACTTTCATATTGTTCAGGTCTCCTAGCCTTCTGTATCAGACTGCAAATTTTTTAAATTGAAGACTATTTAAAGTGAAAACAGCTGTAACTTTGTTACTTTGCAAGCGACTTGTGTAATAGTTGGTTGTCATGCATCTGGTTACAGAGTGGATCAGGGGGCATCTTGGAAACATTGATTTCAGGACAAATGAGAATGCTCTTGGTGTTCAGTATGGCTACAGGACATGTGTTTGTGAGCACTGCAAGTACAATTGCATACATCATTGAAGCATGTACAATTGGACTTATCGTGAAGGTCTCAAGCTTTTGGTTGGTGTATGGATAAATCATCTATATATACAACAACATATTAAAAAAGCTAAGGGAATGTATGGCCGTGAGTGTTTTCTTACACCAATGATTGCCCTGTATTTAATTGTATATCTAAGTGATTCACTGTTGGGACGTTGGTATGAAAAATATTAGTGTTACAATCAGATGGATTGGATATTAATTGGCTGAGTTACCAATGCTTATACAGAAAAAGGTGATGTCCCAACATAAAATCCAATAATGACAAATAAGCTATGTAAATCACTACATTATCTCAGTGTTTTACAAAATAAGTCTGTAGAGAAATCAACCTGTTAAAGCAAAACAAAAGGGGGATTTTAATGGACTACACCAACAGTATGCCACACAAGGTGTAATAGATTTGTTTGTTACATTTTGTTTTATGAAGTGAGAAATGTTTAGAGTGACACATGTTGTTCCTTTACACGTAACAATGAATACAGTCTCTTCCACACTGATAAATTCTTTGAATGGTGGTATCAGATCAGTGTCTGCTGGTAACTGAGCCTGAAAAAGTCAGTTTAGTTCCTGCCTGGTTTATTTAGTTGGGATTAATATTTAATAGAGGGCTGTAATTCTATAAAACTACCCATATTCATTTTTTTATTTTCCCCAACATTGCAAAACAGTTCCAATTTTCTGGGACAAATGGCAGTTTGATTCAGATCATAAGACCACTTGATTACAAAGCATGTACCTGTCCTGAGGTTTCAGATGCCTGTAGCTATGTATCATTATTTATAAGCACAGTATCATTATGTAGTTACTATCCAGGACCAGTCCAAGAACCAGACTAAGTGTACTTGAAAAACCATTAAACACCAGAAAGACTTGTTCTCATGAAGACTGCCCCAGAAAAGTCCAAGACCTAAAGTCACCTCTGCTGCAAAGGTTCCTTAGAGTTAGCAGCCGTGGAAACGGCAAATTAAAGCATCTTAGCTTCAAGTACATTAACGTCACCTGTTCAGGGGAGACCGTGTGAAGGCCTTCATGGTTGAAGCCACTACACAGGAAGAACAACAACAAAACTGCTTGGGCCATGAAAGTACAGTGGAAATCTGTACTTAGGTCAGATGAGTCCAAATTTGAGACTTTTGGTTCCACCTGCCATGTGCGTTGGATGTAGAGAAGGGTCGCAGATAATTTCTACATGTGTTGTTTCCACCGTGAAGCATGGAGGTGTGAGGTGTGATGGTCAGGGGTTGCTTTGCTTGTGACACTTAGCGATTTATGCAAAATTGAAGGCACAGTTAACCAGCATGGCAACGGCAGCATCATAAAACCATCATTTGTTCAACGGGACAATGACCCCGAACACACCTCCAGGCTGTGTGAAGAAGAAGAGTGACGGAGTGCTGTGTCACATGACCTGGCCTCCACAACCACCAAACCTAAACCCAACTGAGACAGTCTGCGATGAGTTGGACAAACATGCCAACAAGAGCTCAGCACCTCTGGGAACCCTTCAAGACTGTTGGAAAACTATTTTAGGTGACTGTGGAGGTCATACTAAGGACAAACCAGATGGGATGGCATATCGGTGAATAATTTCATGAAGCTGACAGAACGCCAAGAGTGTACCGAGCTGTCATCTTCAAAGATGGGGACGCTTTAAGTTGGATAATCGAACAGTTTAAGTAGATTAGTCATGAAGCCATCAGTAACACATGACCTTCACTGAAACCAGTTTATTAATAATAATGATTATAAATACAAGAAAGTGGGAGAGAATCACAGAGCTACAGGCTTTTGCATGTGAAGAACGAGTAAAAATTGTGACCTAGAGGTGAGAGAAACTTTTCAGCACTTCCTGAAAATGTTTGAGGTTATAAAAGCTAAAAGAAGCTCCACTAAGTACTGAAACCAGGGACTGAATAAGAGTCACATTAATTTGAACTTCAAAGTTAAGTCAACTTCTGTTGTCAAAATTGTTCAAATATCTATCAATAAATGGTTTTTGTTGCATAAGGAGGTTTTTTTGTCATTTATCATCAGTTTTCATCCTCATCACTGAGGGAGAGTCATAAACGTCTTAGATAAGCGCTGTGTCTGAGGATGAAACTTGGATCTTCCATTTTGACCCAGAGAGCAAACTTCATTCAAGTGTGGCCTCCAAAAGGAGTAGCTGGACCTGTGAATTCAAAGCACAGAGGTCTGTTAAATAAATTAATAAAATTAAATCTATTACAGTTGTTTGAGAACCTTTTGACTCTCCCTTGTCTTTGTGTGTGTGTGTGTGTGTGTGT
>JAPTGW010000018.1:38080302-38092955 GCA_029814545.1 Apogonichthyoides opercularis
AATCCCAGGTCATAACACTGCCCCACAGGCTTGTACTGTAGGCACTAGGCATGATGGGTAATCACTTCATCTGCCTTTCTTCTCACCTTGATACACCCATCACTCTGGAACAGGGTCAATCTACTGTATACTCATCAGACCACAAGACCTTTAAGGTTCAGTAACTTGATGCAGCTGAAACACCTTAAGTACTGCAGTAATTATCCAATGCAAGGCTCTTACCTGTTTGTGTAGTTATACATAGTTAATAATAACCATAATCATAATAATATTAAACTCATATAAAACATCAGTTCCAAAACTGTCTTCTTTTACTAGTTGTTGAATCTTAACATTTTGTCTCATGAATGCTTTTGTAAACTCTTACAGCCCAACCTGCAGGAGTGCCTGAAATCCTGAAGAAGTCACTACACAGTTGTTCAGTTAGAGGTGGAGAAGAGGTTTTCATCATTGGCAAAAACTTCCTTAAAGACACTAAAGTCATATTTCAAGAGAATATTTCTGGTAAGAGATCAGACCTTTTACATTTCAAGGACATTACAGGTGCATTTTCTGTTAATATTAAATTTTGGCGTCTGTTCTTCAGATGAAACATCATGGAAAGCAGAGGCTGAAATCGACATGGAGCTGTTTCACCAGGTGAATCATAATTGTGCTTGTGTTATTTTGGTCTAAAAGTGATTCATGCCAATCACTAATTTGCTGATTAGATAGATTTGTATGGGGCATGAGATGTAATCATCTTAAATGGCTGCTGGTTCAAAGGTTTGAGTAGTCTCATTGTGTTCTGACCTAATTACACACCATCTTTGAGACTCTGTGAGTGTGTCTCAACAGGCCATTAAAACCTTTGGTCTTGGAAACAAAATGGTCAGAAATGGATGAATCTGCAGCTGTTAGAGAAGTGTTGTATGTCTAGTTTTTGATGTCTTATGGGTTAGCAATGTAACCACACATATTTGTTTACCTTCAGTGTCTTTGACTGAAGCAGAAAATATATTGTTTGTCTTTTAAAAGTTTGATTATTTTTCATAACCAGCCATTTATAGTCTTTATAGTGTTGTTCTTCTTATACTGTGCGTACTTCCTGTATGTTGTATAGTATTTAATAACATTATCTGTATGTTTTCTATTATTATCTCCAAGAACCACTTGATAGTCAAGGTTCCTCCGTACCAGAACCAGACCATCAGCTCTGCAGTTTGTGTGGGGATTTATGTGGTGACGAACGCTGGTAGATCGCATGATGTGCAGCCATTCACTTACACTCCAGATCCAGGTGTGTTCAGTGGAAATTCAGTACAGTTTGTCTTTGTCCTTTTCTTCTAAGAGTCATTTAAACATGGTCTTAAAATCTGGTCAGGTCTTATTTTAGGTAATGGTGTTATCTTCTTATTGTTACTGTCACTGGTGTGAGTATTTATTTGTTTATTTGCTCCATAGTTACTCAACACCACTCCCTGCTATTCTGTACGCTCTCCCCACATTCTCTTTACTCTGCTTAAAAATCCTGATTTAGGCCTATCATTCTTCATTCTTCATCATTGTTCCTTGAAATGCCATGTGGGTACTTTTGCACAAAACTTGGAGACATATTAAGAAAAATTTGACCATAATAACAATGTTAGGATGGTTATTATGGTTATTATCTGTGTACATTTACACAGATCTTTTTGCTTTGTGGACTCATATATATTAATACTGATTCACATTTTGTCTTACAGCAAAAACAGATGTTTCTGTGAAGAAAGAGATGCCCTCTCCAGGGAAGTCTTGTTCTTTTGATGAACAAATCAATGGTTTGTCTATGACTTTCAGTTATTATTTATACACTTTGCATCCACTTGTTCTGTTATTTTTGGGGGGGTTTGTAGGTGAAGGATATGACTGTTATTTAAACATCAGAAACAACAGAAAAAAATAATGTAAAATATTTGTTTGTCTCTGCAGCTTTAGACAATGCCTTGATGCCCTCGATATTGCCTTTAGTAAAGACAGAAGAAGTCACTCCAATGGAGGTCACAAGCAACCTTCAAAACTCGGGGGTATTTAAGGTGATCTATCAACCCATGTGGCATTCTTAATGACTATAACCAGACTTAAAGTAATGGAAATAATGAGTAGATATATTTTTATTTATTTATTCTTTATCTGGAAGAGGAGTAATCTTTTATCTTCTGCTTTGTATTGACAGCAGACTGGTGACCTGTGTTCACAACAGCAGAGCCCAGACATGACCACAGGCCATCTAAATAAGAACAGACCCTTCTCCAGCAGCCTCACTCAGCCTGCAGGTGACCCTGACAAAGGCCAGGCTTCTGTTTTTACCAACACAGAGCCCCTAAGCACCATCCAAAAGCAAGACATTGCTTCCCCCAGCTCCTTCTCTGTGCCGACAGACTCTCTGCTCCAGCAGAGTTCACAACAGTTTCTCCTGGAGCCGAGAGAAGGCCTCGGGCAGGAGAGGCCTGGCAGCGGGTCTGGAGCTGTGGGCAGAATCTGTGGAGAACCTGCTCCCCAGATGTTCCCCCCAGATGAAGTGGCCCAGTTGGAGGAGGCAGTCAGACAGCTGAAAGCTAAAGGGTTTTGTAATTTACCACTTCAGCCTGAGAACTCCATGGCCAAACAGCAGCAACAGCACATGCAGCATCAACAGCAGATCCAAAAACAGCAAATTCAACAACAACAGCAGCAACAAATTCAACAACAACAGCAGCAACAAATTCAGCAACAACTTCAGCAGCAGCAACAACAGCAGCAGCAGCAGCAGGTTTTGGAGAATCTGCAGCAGCAGCTGTTTCAGTCACAGATCCAGATGCAGTGTGGCATGTTTCAGGACGCCCCCCAAGGAAAGAGTGCAGAACAGCAGGGCTCATCTCCCGGTGTAGTGCCAAATCAAGGGTCTCTTTTCCAGCAGACCCCACAGCAGCAGCAACAGCAACAGGTAGCTCTGTTTCAGACCGGTGATCTACTCTCTATTCAGACCAACTTCCTGCAGCAGACACCCTCTCACCCATCACCACCTATGTTCCACAATCCCACCTCCATGGCTGAAACACAGGACCCACAGGGGGCTCTGTTTCAAAAAGCATCTCGGACACAGGAGCAGGTCCAGGCAGCTCTTTTTCAAAACACCATGACAGTGCTGCAATCTCCAGAGCAACAACCTTCGACCCCTGGACTTTTCCTCCCACAAACGTCCCTGCCTTCTCAGCTTACAACCAGCACGACTCAACAGCAGCAGCAACAGCAGCAGCAGCTGGCATTCCTCAGTGCTCTCCAAACCCCTGCCCCAGAACCACAGTCAGTATTTCAGGCTCAGACCCAGCTGTCCCCCATCCAGCAGAGAAGCCCTCTGGAGCAGCAGCCCTCACAGCCTCAGCCACACACACAGCCAGCTCAGCAGGCCTCCTTGTTCCCCAACATCTCTCCACATCCATCTGCAAACACGCTTTCTCCGAACCACCAGCAGCAGCAGCAACAGCAGGCTGGCCTGCTGTTCTGCAACAACCCCCTGTCCACCCAGGACCAAGCCTCCAGCCTCCTGTTCAGCAGCCAGAACCAGATGCCTCCACTGACCGTAAACCAGCAGGACCGCTCTGAACCTATGGCCTTGGGGAACCCCGCTGATCCTCGTCAGCAAGTCCTGTTTCAGGAGCAGCAGCCAATGCAGCTGGGAAGCAGCTCAAATAACCGTCAGGAGCCACCGGTGGGTCTCTTCATGCCTCAGTCCAACATGGCATCCCTACAGGAAGGGCTTGCTGCTCAGGAGCTTGCACAATCAGCCTTGTTTGCTTCACAGAATGGTGTTGCAAACCTCCAGACAACCACGTCATCTCCTGTTCAGCAGCCTGGGACACTGTTTCAAACCGCTGTCAGTGGGACCATCAGCCAGCCCAACCAAACTCAACAACCTGGACTGTTCCTTTTTGGGATCCAGAATGGTAACTAACCTTAGATAGCACTGTGTGCATCACTGAAAACCAATGGTATCAGTTAACCAATGTCACCCAAGTTCCCTTAATATTTAGGTCAGTTAGTACCAATACGGCTTGTGTTATGGTACAGCAGAACACATTGCTTAGCTTTCAGAAAATAGTGGTAGAGATTCTTTAAAGAACTGGAGAAATGACATTTACTTCAGTGTACTGTCCAGCTGCTGTAACATCTCCAACTGTCACTTGACTCACAAAACAAGTTATTAATTTTAGATTTTTAACAGGTCATTATTTGCTGGTCTGTAGATGTTTGAGATCATAATGGACATTTTCAGATTGTTATGGAATCATGAAATAGGACTGTAAGGGGTAAAATAAATAATAATAAATTAAGTCATTCGTTTTCCAAGTAATTAAAACATTTTACTCATATTCCATAACTATATCTAAAGAATATGTTTTTGATGAAACATTGATAGATCCATTCATTTACACTTAATTTCCATCATTAAAAAGTTAGGGGTTTTTTTCTTTCTTTTTTTTTTTTTTAGTTTGTCCATTGTATTATCAATTTTCTTACATAGCCAAAAAATTATAATTTTTTTTTTCAGTTTTTAGGTCTTTAACAAGGATGTTATATCTCTGCTTAACATCTACAATTTTAGTATAATAATTTGGCTCTTGCAGTGAGTTTTTTCAGGGTACAGAACCACTACCAGAGCTTTTTTAAGAAATTTTATATTATTATGACAAAAACAACAAAAAAGGAACATTTGAAAACAGACAGACAGGGTCAACAATTACAAGGTGTGTAAGGTTAAGGTTGCAGAAGTACAAAACAATATATAAACAGAAAATGAGATGGGTTACATCAGAATGTACAAGACCATATTTCTTTCAAGTATTTGCTTGGGAGTCCTTAATGGTGAATTAAGTCCAAAAATAAATAAATAAATGTGAAGTCTTCATAAACACAACCAAAACAAAAACATCAACATTGCTTCAGGTTGTAATATGACATCCACTTTTTCCAATATTCTTCTTTTTAGGTGGTGTGTCTTAGAGAAAATGTCAGTTGTTTCATACTATGAATTTTCTGCATTTTTCCATTTGATGAGTGTTGGAGGTTCTTTATTCAGCCATTTTGTAGTTATTGTTTTTTTTACTACCAACTAGTAATATCTGCAAAAAATGTCTCTCCCCTTTCTTGAGCCCATCTGGTATATTTCCTAAATATAGAACATCAAAAGTAAAGTTGATCTTTGTTCTGATGCAGCCATAATGTTTATCCAGTAAGAGGAGATCGCTGCCAGAGCTTTTAAATGTTGACACCTTAAGATTAGAATCTCCTCGTCTAAGCCCATGAAAAACGAGGCTCATCGGTACTACTATCATGGCTCCGACGTTGTTAAATAATGCTTTCATTGAGAGGTTTTACATTTTTTTACTGACCTGTCTTTTCGGGTTGTACTTGCAGACTGCAGCCAGCTGATGAACACTCCTGGAAACTCACTGTCAGATCAGATCATCGCCATCAGCCAATCTGGTCAGAACCAAAGAGAGAGTGACGCACGTATCCAGTCTCTGCTGAGCCAGTCCCTGTCACAGACTGGATCTGTGCAGAACAGCATGGCCGCCTCGCAGAACATGGAGAAGATTGATGACCTGCTCGTCAGCTTACAAGAGTCTGGAAGCAACTTAACGCGGTCTTTCTAACCTTTACACATGCTGATGCTTTTTTACTGATAATATTTTAAATAACTGTATCATGTAGACCAAATAGTCATTGGAAGATTACATGTAGATAAACTTTTGTGCATTAGACTTGCATTGTAAAGGCTGAAATGTCTCTAAATCTGTATTTTTCCCTGCTAACACATAATTGCGGTCTCCTTCAGGACTTTTTAGGACAGAACAGTCATAGTAAAATGAGCTTAAAGTAATGCTGGCCTTGTTGAGCAGGTCTCTCCTCATGGTGATACTCATTAATAAGTGTTATAAGGACAAACTGGACCAATTAGTGATCAGACATTGAGCCAGGATTCTGATCAGGAAGAAGCCAAGGAAAGTGAATGTGTCTCAGATTGACTGACTTGACTGAAACTGAATCCCTGTTAAAATGTGTGCATAATGAGACCAGATGAGAACAATATGAGGAAAAATTATCTCAATATTTGTGAGAGAAGTGGCTTTAGCGTTAGCAGCCATGTTGTACATTTGTTTATTTGTGTTGTTGTCTGTAGCATCTTTTGGTCCTAATATTGTTTTTCTAGTGAGTTCTCCAAAGTGTTTAGTGGTTTCTGTGAATAATGTTCTCTTTAAAACCTTGTCTTATATTTCCTGTAGTGTTTTTACTGTATGATATAGAGAAAGGAGTTCATATTATGGCAGCAATGTGTTGACTCACTGAGTTTGAATGTGTGATCGAATGCATCATGGATGTTGTACTGTAGGTGGCAGCTGTTAACGTGTTATTTTCACGTGAAACAACAGTGTGGAAAGTGTTTTTAGAGCGTTGAAGGTAAGAAGAATGAGAAGACAGATGTGAATAGGAATGTGGTTTTGACTAATGTGATGTGTTGTTGTTAAGTGTCACAGTTGTGGGATTCATTATAGCAGCTAGTTTTAGTCTGGTAATATGAATTTAATTGGTTTAGATGTGTGTGTGTGTGTGTTAGCCCACAAAGTGGTGTTGGTTTTCAATATTGTTAATGTAACACAAAAGGAAGCTATGTTGTGTGTAACTCTGGTTTCTGTTGGTGTTTTGTGTGGAGTAGATACTTTAGAGTGGGTCTTGATGGTACAGTAATGTATGAGGTTATTTGTCATTTCCCCAGCAGATGTCAGCACAGTAAAGGCATCGTGGCTTCATATCAGATTTGTTGCCCTCCACACAGTGTATAAAAAGCACTTTGTCTATATGCTAACATTTGGTCTCCATTCAAAACCAAATCTGTTTGTTAGCAACCGAATGTTTAGATTCTTATTTTACCAAAAGAGTTCAAGATAAATCTGTATGTACAAAATAAAACACATTTGGCTGAGATGTAATTTTTCACATATATTATCTATATATATTGGGCACTTTACAACAGTGTTGTTGTGACCGCTTTATTCATTGAAGGTCCTGAAGGGGTGATGTGTTTCTCAGCTTCCTCTTCCTCGTTGTTTACAGTGAAATGGTTAAGAATATAACATTGAAAGATGGAGCTGAGAGGAGCAGAATACACAGATAAGACATCGATCCATTCAGTTTGTGGCTGCACAAAGAAACTGGTAAAATATTTCTACTGGATGGTGACTGAATCCCACCTTTTGGGTAAAATAATACTTTAGTGATCTCAATTTTCTATGTAGCCATTCACTACCAAAGTTTCTATTATTGTTATTAATCCCCAAACTATAATATAATACCTTCTTTTCAAGGTTACAAAAGAAAAATGTGGCTCAAGATATTTGTGAGCACGTACTTTAAATAATTTAACTTCACTTTAAAGCTTTATTTAAATTCATGCACCTATAGTAGTAAGAGTAGATGTAATATAGTATATACTATTATTATTTAGATGATTGTATTAAGTGTCATTTTGATGGCATCGTAGTGCGTCAGGCACGCATGAACTGGAATAGTGTTGTTAGACCATTTAAAGAGCCTTTTTCAGCATTTTTATTCATTAATGTGATGGATTTAGTGAATGTCGACAAGCAGTAATTACGTGGCTACATCTTTACATTTTATGTCTCATCCAGGTCGGTATTAACAGGCAGTAATAGGGTGTATCTTACATGCAAAAGGTTCAGGTTTTACAGTTTTTCTGCTCTTTCGTCTGCAGTTAGCCAGTGGCGTTCACATCAGGACATTTGACTCAAATCTGGCTATGTGTGAGTCCTGATGACAGGCCAGTTTTATGGCTCGTGACCTTTATTTTCCTCTGTTTCTGACTTGACCTTTTACATTAAGGATGACATATCTTACAGCAAACGGCAAGGCTGTTTCTTTTGTTTCTGCCTCATGTTTCTTTAGGTGCAAAATCCTGCTGGCATACTTTTCTTTTTCTGTTTGTTGTTTTGTTTTGTCACGTTTGTTTCGCTGTATGCATGAACAAGGGGCTGGTCTCTGACGGTGACAAAAAATAGCTCCGTTTAATGCCTCGGTTGTTGTCTTGTTTTCTATGTACAGTTTGTTAGAAATACATACTTCTGCACACCGTTACATTTTATACACATTGAAAAAAGAAGCAGTCATTTTATGATGGAGACTGTGTAAACTAATGTGATTTGTGGAGCTGCGGTATGTCCGCATTGGCCACGCTTTAGTTTGAGCAGAGTGGTTTTTTTTAAAGGGACCATACTCCTGAAGGAAACCTGACTTAGGAGAAAAGAGCTATCTGTGACTGGCTTTCTTCAACTTGTAAAATAGAACTAATATTTCCAGTGTTGAGTATTTATGATTTATTTGTTTTGTTTGTTTTACAAGAGATAGAAAGATGTCATATGTCTTTTTTTATTGGTGTAGTACTTCTTTTAAGAGAAACATATCTAATTTATTTGTGTGTTGCATATTATCCCTCCTGTAATCATAAACTCAGATCTTTATAACTGTATTCATGACAGAAATGTGATTTGGCCCTGATTATACTGGAAATAGAGGTGATGCCTTAAAATGAGATGTTAAAAAAATACAGTGTACAATGTGAATAGCATGAACATTCCAGTGCACAGTGGCTCCTTTGTGATTGTGGGGAGTGTTAATGATTTGATATTATGTTTTCTATGTATGTATATAATTGGACTATTTGGCCCTTACGCCTTTTTTTATTGACCAAACTTGACTTTTTAACTGTCAAAGTAAATTTAAAAAAAAAAAAAGAAAGAAAAAAAAAAGAGGGCCAATAAATTACAGTATTTTGACCATAAAAATAACAATGAATGTGACACAGCATGGCTGTAAATGTCTCCCAGTTTCATGTAGTTTTAATACAAACTGAGGAGGTAATTCCTGTTTGCATTACAGTTCCTTCATTTGTAACTATGGATCTGAAATAACATTATGATTCTTGATTTGAGACTGTTCATAAAAGTTCTTAAACTGTATTTCTCTTCAGATGCTACAGATCATTATAAAAGCACTGCATTCACAAAAGGAAAAATAAGGCATCTCAAAGAAAAGATCTTGTAATTATAAAAAAAAGTTAAGAGTAGTCATCAATTATCATCACATCTTATGGAATTTACTTATTTACTACACACTTATTTTTACATTAATTTGTGGATGTAAAAGAGAAAAAAAAAATCCAATAATGTGAGGTGTTTGCTTATTAATCCAGTGTAGTGAATATCTGGTCTGGAGTCACATGAAAACACATTAAAAAAAACCTGCATCTTCTGTTCTTTTTTTCCTGAAATATGGTTAAACTGCATAATAGGAATCGAACCTTTTGATTAGATATGTCAGATTATATTTATAGTGGGTTGTTAAAGGCAGGTATAGAAACAAACAGGAAAAAGCAGCTCATTGATCCCTGATTTCAACAATGTCAGACTGTTGAAAAGTTACTGTATTTTACTTGGTTAGAAACTCCATAAAAAGTAATGAATGCCTAAATGGATAACTTGGTCAATAAATAGATGTGGAGGTGAACATCAAACCAAACATCAAAAATCTAGATGATTCGATGTGTGACTTTTACCCTGATATTGACTCATCCAAAATCAGAGGTGAGTCCCGCTGGTATTGATAGTTTGTAAAAAGTCCACCTTTATGTTAGACATCTTTTCTTATTGGATTTTAGTGCTTCTTGAATTTTATATCAATATTTAAATAGAAAATGTCAGTTTTTGGGGTTTTTTTTTGTTTTTTTCAGTACTTTCCATGTAACACAACCCAGTGACTATGTACTACACTGGTTAAATAAGACCCGGCACATTTTATTGGATTTTATTCTATTTTACAAGAAGAAATCAACTTATTCCCACAAGTGATTGATAATCAGACATAATTTTTTTTCTCATAATTACAAGATCGGCTGTCTAATTTTTTCTTTATTGAGTTCACTGCACTTTACTGCTTTTCTGTTTCTTACAAAAGAACAAGACATCGTTTTCTTTTGTTGCTACCATTCATTTAATATTAACAAATGTAGACTGCTATCACAGGTAAATGACAGACAGTTAGAGTAGACAGCGTACATGTGCCTTGACAGAGACTGACTTGTGTTTTACCATTTTATAACAGCCCTCTATAACTAGAACGTTGCAAGCCATAAAACGACGTGCGCTTCAGATGATCTACAACAGCGACCAGAGAAATGTGTTGTAGATGATGAATGTGTTGTGCAATTTCTTTCATGCATCTGACTTGTTTGTACTGAAGTATCCATTGCATTTATGTTATATAACGTAGATGCAGACATTTTTTTTCTGAAACTGCTATGCAGCTAATATACTGTAAATGTAGATCTGTTAGTTTTTGAATATATATTTTTCTATATAGCATCTCCCATTTTCAACAGAAAGGAGAAACCAAAATAGATGTTCTTTCTATTATTTATGTTGCTTGTTAAAAACATTTTCTGATGCTTCAAGTGCCGCCAAATTTAATTTTCAATCTTTTTGTCTATATGATGCAAATTTCTCTTTTCAGCAAACATCAGTTTAAATTTGTGTGTATGTGTGTGTTCATCTTCTGCTCATTGTGATTATGCCGAGGTTCTTGTAAACATCCAGGCTTTTTCTTTACTGGTGCAGTGGTTCAGTTACTGGGAGGTCGGTACATCAAAATTCCTATCTATTTTGCTGTGTAATTTAAGAACAATATCAGTTCCCCAATGTTGCAACGTATGAAGAAAAACTTCCTAATCTGAGTCTCATATTCTTACTTTTAACTCCCAATATAAATGAACCACTCATGAGTAAAACAACTTGGAAATAACCATTTTCTAACCATGTGAACAACTGTCAAATAATCACCTGTTGAAAAAGAAGCTGTCTTTATATTTGGCTACATTCTTGCAATTAAACTCTGTACACTTGCTGCTATCTATATTAAACATACATATATACTTTAATTGTTTGAGTTTATGTTCAATTATTTTATGTGGAAAAAACTATTTAAAAAAAAAACACATTAGGTTGAGGATTCACACTGATATAAAACCTCTTGGAACCTGGCACCTTATGCTTCAGTCTTTTCAGCTACGTCAACATTTCTTTGTGCCTTCTAGTGGTAGCAAAACCACGAAACAATAAAAAAATCTTACTCTGAAAAACAACCCTGAATCACATAACATATATGCCATTAGTGTATTATCTTTCACCTGTATTATACTAGAAACAATACAACAGAACTCTACTTAAAGTTCCATCTTATGAAATGTGTTGTTTTCCATAATGAAACACTTTTAAGACTTGACTGACACAGTAAAAAAAAAAAAAAAATCTACCACTCTACAGTATTTCCATTTCATTCCACAACACAGAAGATATTTAGGGACTGAAGACATGAAGTGATGAAGAATTTTAGGTGTAATTTTATCCTGCTCTTTCAAGATGTACCACACATTGTATTTTGGAGACCTTTAGTCAGGATCTGCACCCTCTTCTACTACAGCCAGGCCTCTGTAATTTGTGCATTATGTGGTTTTATATCAACATATTGAAATAATTAGGAGGCCTGTTTCTTTTCACAAGGTACTGGAAAAACTCTTGACAGATTACAAAAAAACATGAGAAAACACAAAGTACTGACATATATGGGTTCAGAGAAAACATAACATCTCTTGCTGTCACTGAAATACTAGAATTCATTGCACATACATAAATTATGAATTGGAGACAACGGACTGAACTACATTCAACAAGTGTGAAGTTTCATATACTATAAGTTCTCAGATGAAATATTAACAAAAAAATCACTCAAACTAAGATAAAGAAATGTTTTCTTTGATTAGAAAGAAGTTTATATCAGATTTTTTTACCACTCACTTGTATCTGATCATAAAATGGACCAGAGGGAGGCACTCAAACACCTCTAGAGTAGAAAAATAACCTTTGTCAACAAACATGTGAGAGGTTGAAGGTTAACCCACTTTATTATCCTCGTAGGGATATAAGATCTCTGCATTTTACTCATTCGAATACATACGGATAAATGTCTTGAGAATACATAGCTTTTGAAGGTTTTAATCCATATGCAATGATAACTAATGAACAAATTCCTTGACTTCGCCGTACTCCATGTGTATTTCCGGTGCTTGGATTTCCGACAGTTCCCTCAATGCACCATGAACTTCTCGCGTTTTTGCGGTGCGTGCGCATCACATTGATCTTTCTGAGCGCAGCAGCGACAACATGGCTGACGTTACAGCGGTGGACGGAGAGAAACTCAGCAAAAAGTGAGGTTATTCACATCTTTACCTGCATTCCAGTCACTCCCTGTCCTTTAAGCATTATTACTTTCTTCAAAGTTTAAAGTATGCAATCTGTATGAGAGGCTTTATTTGGCTACGCCGATGTTGCTAAATGTTACATCAGGTTAGAGGATGGGAACGAAGCGAGGACCCATATGGAGGCTCATTTTAAGCCTACATATCCCAAAAGTCAGTTCGGTTGGTATCTTGGTAGTTGTAGTTTTAGACGCAATCGTCGCCGGTCTCCGTCACTTATTTTATATTTTTTTAAAACTACAAGGTCCAGGAAGCATTTTCAGAAATGTCC
>JAPTGW010000018.1:38283589-38299480 GCA_029814545.1 Apogonichthyoides opercularis
AATGTTACATTTATGCTTAATTTCCCAATATTTAACATAATATATTTAGTTAACTTTATTTATTTTTTCCTCTTTTAGGCTCCAGATGGTGTAAGAAAATGCATTGTTGCTACAAACATCGCTGAGACTTCCCTCACTGTGGATGGAATCATGTTTGTTGTGGATGCAGGATACTGTAAACTAAAGGTGCTCCATTCCCTACGCACGTTCTCATTAATTTTTCACATAGCAATCAGAAACGGCCTTAAACTGTGTACAATATTTATCCAAACAGTATGTTTAACTTCTTGCTTCTGTTACAGGTGTTTAATCCCCGCATTGGTATGGATGCTCTGCAGGTTTATCCCATCAGTCAGGCTAATGCAAACCAGCGCGCCGGTAGAGCAGGACGTACAGGACCAGGACAGTGTTACAGGTGATTGTCTGCATATATATATACTGTCAAAACACACAAACAAAACCACTTAGCCTTTACCTGTCAATGCTAAAAGTAAATTTAAAGTGCATGCTCATTTGAGCCATCCTGAAGCCTTAGCCCACAGGTACAAATAACTGACCAGATTATGGTTTTCTCTCTAGTCCTGATTCTAAAACTGTATAGAATTTTAGTATAACTGTTGCGTGAGTGTGTTTCATCATTTTCAGGACAGTACTGACTATATAGTTTTTTTAGCACAGATATAATCAGATTTCTAGACAGTCAGAGGGGAAAAAAGCCAAAGGGTCATTTCATGCCATTTAACTCTGTTTACAGCAGTCAAATATGCCACTAAAGATCAAGTGAAACTTGACCTCTGTCTCTGAAGTAGACCCTGACACTCATTTTGCATGACTAACAAGCTGGGATGATGACCAGGTCATGCAAATTCACACAAAGGCTATAAATCACATTTGGAGGCGCTTTAAACTGGGGAAAGTGAAAATATATGAGGAGCTGTGGCTGTGATGGAGCAGATGGAGTAACAGTCAGTGGATTTCTGTGATTGTGTAGAAATCCTCACTAGAGACCCTTTAAACTGTGACAGCAGACCCTACACTCACTAAAACGCTATATATGCTGTACATTGAAATCATTCTGTAATCATATTAATGTATGTGGCACTACAGTAAGTGAATGTTCCTTTACAGGGTTTCTGCGGGTCATTAAAAAGCATTTAAATCATTAAATAGATTTTGTGCAAATTAAGGCCTTAAATGGCATTAAAAAGCATTAAAGTTGATGTCCAGAGGCATTAAAAAATGAAATACACTTGATGGGGAAAAAATAATTGTTATTCATGATTTATTTTGATTATATAAACATTTAATAATTTTGATCAGAAGTACAGTGTGGTGATTGACAGGTGGAACCCTTTAATTGTCTATTGTTTATGACTGATACATGAAGTCCTCAACACCGGATGGTTAGAATGCAATGTGCTGTGAGTGTGTTCATGCCGTGGCAAAAGAGCAGAGGGAATATTAGCAAATGTCAGAAAAATGGGAAAATGCAAGTTTCAGCAGAAGTGATTGGTGGAGGAACTATTCAGAACCTGGTTAAAGCCTGTTGACAGTAAACCATCATGTGTATATCAAACTGTATCTGCAGTTGGACATGGGCATTAAATTTGTTTAAAGTGGCATTAAAAAGCATTACAATAGATTTGCTGATACCTGCAGAAACCCTGCTTTAATAATTTTATAGATCTGCACCAGGGCTGCGTGGTCGTAGTAGCATGTGTATTTTAGTTCAAAACAACTCTGAGATTATGCCTGTGTGCTTCGGTATAATTATGCCTCGGGTGTGCAGTGTTTCAGTTTACATTCAATGTAAAATGAAAAGCGATGAAACACTTGTTCATTTCTAGTTGAGAATAGCAGTATTGATGGTAACTGATTTTTCACTTGCATCATTATTGTCTGTCCTCTCTGCTCAGACTCTACACTCAGAGTGCCTTTAAGAATGAGATGCTGACCACGACCATCCCAGAGATTCAAAGGACCAACCTGGCTAATGTGGTCCTCCTGCTGAAGTCTCTGGGAGTCCAGGATCTGCTCCTCTTCCACTTTATGGATCCACCACCTGAAGACAACATGCTCAACTCTATGTACCAGCTCTGGATCCTGGGGGCTTTGGACAACACAGGTGGGCAGAAAGTAAATGTAGGGACGACACTTTAATATCCATACATATTCAAAAGCACTTAACACACACTTCACTTCAGTCTCTTTTGTCATCGTTACTGGCTTGTATCTTTGTAGGTTATTGTCGTGTTGATTATTTTAAAAACCTCTTTGTATTTTTTGGTCTCACCTTCACAGTTTGTTGTATTTTGATCTGTTTTTCTTCCATTTATTTTTTGATCGTGCAAATAAAAACAAAAAAGCAAAGGAATCTAACCTTAATGGGGAAAAAAGGAAAAATTTAATTATGAAATTAAATTTAAAAATTGGCAAATCATTGTTTCCCCAACATCTTTCGGAGGACCCATTATTTAAAAGGTCAACATTTGTGAACCAATGTGTTCTGAATTTTAAGTAAATTGTAAGATCAAATTTCTATATAAATGTTCCTGATCATTAGCCTTGTATTTTATCTTGTTCATCCCATATACAGTTGATAAATCACAATTTGTTTTATACATTTTATTAAAAAAACAAAACAAAACATGCACATACTAAAAATGTAAGAAATAAATGCAAATGACAGTTTTTTGTTTTTATTTCCTTTTACAAGTAAAACAACAGACACAGTTTCAATCCTTCAGATAGATGTGCTGCATATATAAATACTATGACAGAAATTGTGGAAATTATGTGGTGCCCCTAATGGAATCTGCTGTAATGTTTGCAGACAATCTTTGGAAATGGACGGACTAGACTTATGGCAACTATACTGTTCAAATAGTAATAATTAAACTGTAAGAATTAGATTAGTTTGCAAAATAACACAGTTACATCCTGTTCACTTGTATATTTTTGGCTCTCTGTGGTAGCTGTAGCAGTAGTAAACCATCCATCCCAGCACACTGCAGGGCCAAACCAATCATCATCTTTTTGAGCTGAAGATGAAGCTGTTGAGAGACGAGTTGTAGTATTTGAGGCCTTTCTTTCCCCCTCAGCGCTGCTTTGAGCTGCTCATGCTGACACCACAAACACATGAAGGCGACGAGTATCTATAAAAGATACTGCAGTGATGATGCAGATGCTCCAAACAGGCCTGGAGGAGGTAGTTGTGAGGTTTAGCCAGTGGAGTAATTGCCTAGTAACTGATCCTGTGTTTGATTTGACTGGTCGGGTCTCATTTCTGTCTCATCCTCCCACATTCCAAGGGATTTAGGGATTTGGGGATAAGGGGGGACTTTTGATGATTCCCTGTATGGTGTGTTAACAGCAGATTATCTCTGATTAAGGCTTACCTGCCCCAAACTGGCTGCTCTGCTTCTCTGCTTTTCCTCCTCATAAGCTTCTTAGACTGTGTCGCCTAATCATTTAAATCAGAACCGGCAAAGTTTTTGATCTTTCTTTTTTTTTCTCTTCTTTCTAAGTATTCTCAACTGTCAGCAGTTCATCCCCCTCTGTCATGTTGATAGACAAATAAGTGTCACATTATGCTGACTTCTTCCTCTCACCAGCAGTCGCGCTCATGCTTGTCCTTTCTACATTCTTCACATGTCATGTACTTTCATGTTCTTGCGTGTAACCATTTAATTGTTCTCTGCTTCATCCTCGCAGGTGCTTTGACACCGACCGGGCGTCTGATGGTGGAGTTTCCGCTCGACCCTGCTCTGTCCAAGATGCTGATCGTGTCCTGTGACATGGGCTGTAGCGCCGACATCCTCATCATCGTGTCAATGTTGTCTGTGCCAGCCATCTTTTACCGACCAAAGGTACGTCACAGCTGACACTTGGTGACTGTAACCCTTGGGTTGTTTTGATGTCAACCGTCAGACTCTGCAGATCAGTCAATCTGTTGGTCTGGAATTTATCTATCCATCTAAAGCATGGAGTTAAATTATTATTATTTTTATTTTTTTACCTTTTTTAGCTCATTTAAACAACATTTACAATGGAATTCAAGGTCAATAGACCTCATTCACATAAAATCATACTGGTTGTTTTTGACTAAAAAAAAAAAAGAAAAAAGACACTATGAATCATTTTATCCATTGGTTAGAATGAGGGGAGTATATAAAACGGAAGAGTAAAACCATTTAGGTATCAGTTTTTTATCGCCACAGAAATCTGAAGCTGTACATATGTTAAATAAACAGATAAGATAAGGTAAGACTTTATTGATCCCACTGTGGAGAAACTGAACTGGTAGTAGCAGCAAAGTACAAAAACAAAGAGCAGAGAAGACAGGCAGAAAACATATACAAGTGAAACATGGACTATAAAGAGGGAAAAAAAAGGAATCTGTTATTTCTATAAATATTTCAATACATTTAGATTTAAATATTATTTCAATAAATAAATGAATCCATAGTTAAAGTACTTAAAGTAATGGACAGTATATTCATTTGCATATAATATAGCATGGAGCCATCTCTGTTATGTTTTTGGGCAGTTATTTTCCTATATTAACATATTCTTTAAAAAAAGGGGTGTGTGCATGGGTTAGTCGGTCATGATAAACTCAGTGACCAACGTGATGTTATGACTCGCATAAATATATACACCACTTTTAATCATCGTGTCATCTGTACACATGATAAACTTTCCACATGCATGTTCATGCTGTGTCAAATACCAAGCACTGAAGGTTACGGTTCTGTGAACTGGAGATCTTGCTGTAAATTGACATGTGATCAAATGCCATTGAATAACATGCGACTGGTCCAAAATGCATACATATAGCACACCAAATGCCATAAGAAATGGTATGAAATACAACATGAATTCATGAGCTCAGTCTCCAATGACATAGTCATCTGCAGTGCAGAATGACTCTGATCCTGGAGTGACAGGCGGCAAACCAACCAATAAGGATGGAAGACGCTACTACTCCAACCACTGTTCTGTGTAAAACCTTAAAACTTTAAATTCAAGACTTCAATATGCATAGCCTAATGTGGAGGCCTATTATTGATTTAAAAAAAAAAATAAAAAAAATTTGTATCAAATGTATGATGCAAGCATTTTGCTGTGGTGCACGGATCACTTCCTAATCAAATATAAACGTCTGTATCCCCCTTCAGGGCCGTGAGGAGGAGAGTGACCAGGTGAGGGAGAAGTTCTCAGTCCCAGAGAGTGACCACCTCACCTACCTCAACGTCTACATGCAGTGGAAGAACAACAACTACTCAAGCATCTGGTGCAACGAACACTTCATCCACACCAAGGCCATGCGCAAGGTCAGTGTCACTGCTGTCTCACCTCTGTTCTCTGCCTTCATTCAGAAGATGATGGATGATAAGTCCGACAGTCTGTCCATTCATTCACTCATTCATTCTGTTTTTCAAATATCTGTGTTAGATTCTGGCACATTTCTCTTATTCTTGTATCATTTCCTAAATTGAAATGTTTTTATTTTCTTTGTTTTCATTTGGTGTTTTTAAGTTTTGAGATACTTAAATATTTCAGTTTCTGTGGGTCTAAAATCCAGTCATCTATATTTTAGGCTTTGAATGTCTTCATTTGTACAGGTTTTAATGATTAGACTATGAAGTTAAACTTACTTTCACTGAGTCAAATTTGTATTGATCAAGTTGTAACAAAACTACAACATGAAACAACAAGGAACCAGTAACCACTACTACAAAATGTGCTGCGTGGTCCCAATTTCACACACATACACACCCAGTTAGCCTGTCATGATGTTGTTCATGGGGTAATGGGGCATCTCCTCTCATTAAAGTGAAGCTACTTCTAGAAATAATGAGTTTTTTCCTCTTAATAGTACTTTTATTTAATATAGGAAGTGGAAGATCTACCAAGATCAATGAGAAAACAGTGCATTTAGCAGGTGGTTGAAGAATGTTACCCAAAATCACTGAAAATAAGATCTTAGAACTCCAAAAATAAGTAACTAAATAAATAAAGCTGCAGCAAAAAGTATTGTTCTGTGTTCATATTGAGAACATCACCAAGGTCTTGTCTGATCTCAATACTAATAGGAGTCTTAAATTGCCTTCATCATAGTCATAAAAGGAGCCTTGTTGAAACATGCAGAAGCCCCGATAGACACTGATAGATTTTACCTGACAGCACTGAGATATTTTCCCCTCAAACCACAGGCTGTGAGGCAGCTGTAAGCCTTGGACAGTGTTACAACAGGTCAGAGCAGATCAGACCTGTTTTTCCATATGGTTCCTTGTCTAATCTATATTGTTTCTCTGCAGGTGCGAGAGGTACGCTCACAGTTAAAGGATATCATGGTGCAACAGAGGATGAATTTGATTTCCTGTGGCTCGGACTGGGACATCATCAGGAAGTGCATCTGTGCAGCTTACTTCCACCAAGCTGCCAAACTGAAGGTAGTGTGCTCGGTGCAGTTGTGCCGGGTTTTCCTCAGTTAATATGTTACGCCTCATGGCGACTGGTTGTGGCAGATTTATAGCAGTATAATTACAGAGTTGTGAAATATCCCTTCTGGCCTCACATTAATGCAGCACTAAAATCTGAAAGGGAATTTGAAATCATGACTATATAATCAAGGCTCTCCATTTGACTTATGAGTAGGGAGAAAACCCATGCAATCATAACAGTGTTGGATATACTTTAAATTTATTTTCCTGCTGTCTAAGGCAGGTGGAGAAGCACATTAGCCCAGCCGACTTGCTTTGCTGTGACCTTAAACTGAACACGCAGACACACATTTAGATGCACACATGCTCTTACACTTAAGACATGCTACACACTCGGTCCCAATTTCCTGATCCAGAAACTCTAAGTTGCTAGTTTAATTACTGACGTATATCTATGTTTGCTCCCAGGGCATCGGTGAATATGTAAACGTGAGGACAGGCATGCCATGTCACCTCCACCCGACCAGCTCTCTGTTTGGGATGGGCTACACCCCCGACTACATCATTTACCACGAGCTTGTCATGACCACCAAGGTAAAAAGTCTGGATCCCGTACGACTCCTGCACCATAGAAACAATGTAGTTCAGTATCTGTGTGTTGGATTGTAACTTGTTCCTTGTTTTGTAGGAGTACATGCAGTGTGTGACGGCAGTGGACGGAGAGTGGCTGGCAGAGCTCGGACCAATGTTTTACAGCATCAAACATGCAGGAAAAAGCAGACAGGTACAAGGACAGAAAGTAGTTTATTACCTACATGACTAAACAGCTACTTTCTCCTCAGATTTTAATGGCATCGTCTGGACCTGTTAATTACCGGAGGAGAGACTGTTTATGTAGTAGAGATCAAATTGATCAATAATATTGACCAAGACAAACTATAAGTACCAAGAGCTTCATTCATTCATCTATTACTTAAACATAGGTGTTCAGATGAAGACTTATCCAATGTCAGATATTTAATTACCAGCTTTTTACATTTGTTGAAGATGGGGAAGTGATATTGGGCAATATTTGGTTATTATTTTAAAAGTTATTATTGTGTTGTCCTTTAAAAATCCACTGTCACTTCACCTCTAATACATGGTTACAGATATATGCAATGGAAATAAGACAGGGTTTACAGTTGAACCATTAACTGTTTTTATTGGACACCAATACATTGAAGTAAACTTCAGTTATTATAAAATAATTATAGAATTATACAATACAAAAACACAAATGCAATCAGTATTACTGTTTTTTTTAATAAGTGAAGTTGATGTCACTGTTGCTGAGTCCAATTAATTAATGTCAGACTCACTGTAATAGAACAAAATTAGATGATTTTACATGTTTTATAAAATAAGGGTCTTATGGGGAGATATTGGAAAATATATACATGACTAAGATGTTTGTGATAGGCCCATATCAGCTAACAGAAGGCTCTTGTACCACACAGGGACATATATATTTGATTGAAGAAAGTATGAAAAAAGAAAAGTGTATAGATCTTTTGTCAGAAGTATAAAAGTCTAAACTGTTTTTTCAAGCTGCCTTTTCATAATGCTCGGAACAGGCATGCTTTGCAGCCAAAATGTTTACCAGTGCACGAGAGCGCTGGCCTGGGTAAGCTTAATGCTGGTGAAACCAAGGGTAGGAGTTTGGCATGCGACTGAACGCACACTCCTACGCAGAGCTGCCACTAAACCTTGAACCTTGTCTCCCAGTCTGCGTAGGAGTGTGGAATGAACAGTGGGTAAATGCAAGTTTACCAAGACTCACAAATTTTTGATGTACCATACATGTTAATAATTAGATTTCCATGGTAGTTATTTACATAAACATCCAGATGTTTGTGTTCAGATGTCAAATATTTCTGAAAACTCTACTGGAAAATAAGTTCAGGATGAGATGAATCAGAAAATCAACCAATCAGCTGTCAGACTGCGTCACCCAGAAGGCAACAGTGGATGATCTTACAAATGCTTATCGGGAGAACATCCCTGCAGGTTCCAACTTATTATATGAAGACCGTCAATGACATCACAAATCACTTTAAATTTACCTGGAATTTTGAAAAATTTCTGCACGTTTCCAAAAAAATGACCTGGGTCAGAAACTTTCCCTCAACCCCAAACTTTCCCCAAATAAAGTTCCTAGTATAGGGGTAGGAGTTTAAGATTTCCAGGAAGTCCTGGGGGTGGGGCTGTGTGCTGAAGAATGCTGATTGGTGGAACACACCTGCAGTGTTCTGCACTTCCGTTCACCCACTATAGCCAGTGTACACCTGCAAATGTCTGTATTCCATTTTTAAAAGCTTCACTTCCTTTGTATTTTGATCATTTGGAAAATGGAGAAAAAGAAGAGAAGCTATGAGAAGTGGACGGACGACGAGGTCCATTTGTCGAATATGATCATTTGAGGTTTTCAGCATATTCGGCTCACTCCCACAAATGTGTTGCACTAATCTGTTTATGTATCCGAATACACTTTGATTAATAAACCTGGACTTCATTTACAACCTCAAAAATGACCAGGAATTTTTTTTAATTCAGGTAAATTAATTCCTGGTAATAAATGTTCCTGGGAATGCAGGTGGAAAAGAGGCTACTACTGTCCATCAGAAACCACTTGGGGGTTCAGTGTTTCACGTTCCACGTGTAAATAACTGTTTCTGAACCGACTGCTGCAGGAAGGTCCTTTTTTCATTTCACTCAGTTCTTTGTTTTGCGTTGTTCTTCCAGGAGAACCGTCGACGAGCCAAGGAGGAGATCAGCAACATGGAGGAGGAGATGGCACTGGCCCAGGAGCAGCTGCGAACACGTCGAGAGGAGCAGGAGAAGAAGAGCAACCCCGGCAGCGTGAGGCGAGTCCGCCACCATCACACACAGGCCTGGCTCCACAATAGTTTCCCTGTGGCCCTCATTTTCCATACAGTCAAGATAGAAACGTTTAATTTACCTACCTCACTACCAATCCATATCATCACCCCTCCCTCGTTCTCCTCCCTTGCAGTCTCTCTGCTACGCCTCTCTCACTCTTCATGATGAGCTTTTCTCACCTCTGGTCCCTCCAGACGAGACAAAAAGAAATAATATTGACTCCTGGCTGACCCCTATTACTGCAGCAATTTAAATTGTGCCATAGCAGAGCAGAGAAAGGAGGGGAACGTTCATTTTCAAATTAGACCAAAAAATTAATTTCACACCCATCTGTAGGCTTTACAGAGAAAAATAAGGTTATAAAGACAGTCTTAAAAAAGAACTTTTAGTGTTAATTAATCAGCTGTTTTATCTCTGAGTTTGTGTGAGCACTTGTGACAGATCTGTTGAAAATAATCACACGTGAGGCGAGGGATTAAGAATTAGATTTAAGCGGAGGAAGTTGGATGTGATAATGAACATCATGGGCTCTCCTGGGTTCTCTGCTGCCTTCGTCTTCCAGCCTCACAAGAGTCTCTCTGTAAGTTCAGTTCGTCCAAGTCGAAATGTCCCTGCTCATTGTCACACGTCAGTGTTGTGAAAAAGTAAGTGGTCGTGAAATTTGTTCCATTTTGAAATAAAGAGTGTGAGTGGGCAGTTGGTGTTAGAGCTCCACTATAGATCCATGTTGAAAGTCCTTTATTTTAGTCCTTATGCAATGGTCATATTTACTTGTTTATCACCAAAACAGGAACATACAGGCCACACCTTCTACCTGAAAAGCCCAGTGTGTTCTGATTGGTCAACTCCACCTGTGGATCACCGACCCGGTGACGATCCTGTTGTACTGACCTGTAACTTGTAGCTAGCTCAGAGGTTGTCTACAGAGTCATTGAAGAAAGCGTTTCATTAGACGCATAATTAGTATGTGCCCCAGAGTGGAGGGTGAGTCATCAGTTTGATCATTTCCAGGAAAAGGACAGATCCTAATATACCATTAAACATGCCTACAGAATGACTTTTTTGTGACAGGTATCACTTTAGTATTGAATTAGATTTCATGGGGACAAATAGATTTCATAAAGGACAAGTGTATTTAAGGGAGTTTGAGCTCCTTAAGTACAATTGTGTGTAGTTAAGGCAGGAAACCGAACATTTGGGGCTTTTGGACCACAGGAACTTTTTCATAGTCGACTCCATCGGAGGAAATATCCTCTTTTTGGTGTCTGTGCCGCAGGACCAGACAGTAATCATAGTTCTTGAAAACCATTTAACAGGTTTTTTTTGTAACCTACTTGTCGAAGGACTTGTCCAAAACCTTGAGTAAGTGCATGACCTTGGTCCACACATGAATGAAACTGGCATAACAGAAACTGACATTTTAAAAATCTGTTAGCAGCGTAACAAAAAAAAAAAAAAAAGTAAAAACTCAGAACATCAGTCTTAAAAAATGGAACAAAAATTGTGGAAATGAACTGACATTGAAGTCCAGACTGTAATAAAACAAATACAATGAAAACCTGAGCCGTAAAAACTTCGACTTACTTTACCAACCACCAACTGTTTACTCAGTCACTTCAACTAAAACAAATCTTCACAACAAACTTCATAGCGCAGAAGGTGTAGATCTCCCTCCACTACTGTTTACATGGATTTCTGTAATTACCAAACTAACACATACATTTGTTGTGGAGCTGTTGTTTAACTGAGAGAAGTGCAATAATTCCCACTGAAGTGAACAGGCAGAGCGAGGGGACACAGTGACAGAAGGGGGTTATGGCCTGATGATTGTAATTGGTGTGAGAGTGTGTGTGTGTGTGTGTGGGGAGAGATGAGGCAAGTGTGGGCAGTGTCAGCGTGTCACGCCGCTGTAATTAAAGATGATAGATTGTGCTGTCAAAGGCGTCAGGCTCGACATCCCAACACTCTTCAGAGACACTATCCTGCCCTCTCACTCTCCTCCAGTCCTGCTACTTTCACGTACACTTCAGTTTTTGTGTGTGTGTGTGTGTGTGTGTACCAAGAGTAAATATAGCGATCTGTAACTCATGGCTGTAGCCCATTATGTAAAGGTTTTCTTTCTATTTTTAATTCAGGGGGGTGAAGATCTGCACACCAGGACGAAAAGAAGAAGTCCCCATGACGCCCAGACGCACCCCCGCTCGTTTCGGACTCTAGACCACATGACCCGCGAAGCTTCGTCTGAACCAATAAGTGGACCACACCAGCACAAACAGAGCAACACAAAGCTGACGCTTGTCCTTCCTCTTTGGCCAGAATCAGCTGCAGTTCCTCCACAAACCACTAGAGTGAGAACTTGTATAAGGCACAAGACTCGAAGGCCAGCTTTGATTCAGAGCCATTTCAACGCCTCCTTTAGCTTTATTCACAAATAGTGGTGTCCGTGGTACAGTGCAGTCATTTATTTCGCTGATATTTAAGGACAATAAGGTAATCTTTGCTGTTGTCTTTGTACATTTAATATTTATTAGCTGCCGAATACATTCACGGCTGTAAAAAGGCCACCACAGTGTTTTTACCTGGAAACATTTCCATTTTTCTGCCTTGTTTTTCATTTCCTCCATTCTCAGTGGGTTTTCACAGGGGGACAGAGGAGCAAAGAGTATTTGGATTTTGGGGTTACTTCTTTCTGTCTTTGCTTTTACTACTTCTTGCACTGTTGAGGCTTACGCAGCAGATGTGCCACCATGAAGTGCTCCTCCACTAACTGAAGCACTATTCAAACTGTACTTGTGTCATGAGAGTCTTACACTCCAGAGTTGCATTGTAAAACCTTCGAATGCACACACAATACACTCATGCAGGCAATTGACCTTATTCTACTTTCTGTTACCCTTGTTCCAACAATGTAAAATACTACAGCTTTGTCACATACAAGTATACTGAGTCAGATTAACCCAAACTGGGTTATTTTTATGGTTGTTTTTGTTGAAAATCAACGTATTTTTGTGATTTTGCTTTAAACAGATGTTTTCTATACGTTCCTCTTGTGCGCCATCAGCTGATCATTATATATGATTTCAGGCAAACGCTCTAAGGAAACAGCATAAGTGAAGCCATGTTTGGTAGTGACATTTTTTTTCTTCTATTTTTTTCAGTGACTGCAGCATTGCTGATGGATTTTTTTTTCCTTTAAAGCATTTTGTAAATGAGAAAAAAAAAATAAATGTTAACTATTTTTGTAAGCCAAGGTGATTTCATTGTTTGATGCCATCATCAGTACTGATGTTTTTGGCAAGTTTCAATAGGTATTTTTACATTGGTATAGCAGTGGCATTGAAAATAACTGAACATTAAATAACTGAACTGAATATTCGACTGCATGAAACAGGAGTAAATACATAAAGACAGACACTAACTTACTTTCATTGTTGGGGAAAGCACAACTTTTTTTTTATATATCAAGTATCCTTTAAAACGGTGATATTTTCCCAGTGTATAACATCTTATTCAACTGCCCCAAATACCTGATATTCAGACCTGATATATTTGTCCAATGTGACAAAGAAACCAGCAACTTCTTACATCTGAGAAGCTGAAACTGGGAAAGGTTGAACGCATTTGCTTAGAAATTGAAATGATAAATGATTGCATTTTCCCTGATGATAAACTTGTGATTGTTAATCGTCACTGAAATCAGGACAAATTAAAACCTAAAATCCAACAGAAGACTAAGATGAACTTTCCTGTCAAATATAGTCACAATTACAGGCTTTAATATTCCAGTATGTACATGTAATTATGTTTCCTTCTACCAACGCTGTGCCTGTAAACCACATCACTGAGGTGGTCATAATGAAATACCCTGAACAGTTGTTTGTATTGTCAGTTTCAGACACACACACACACACACACACACAGGCAAGTTGAAGTGATCAGAGGGAAGGATCCTGGGTTTGTCCCTCCCTCACTCAGACATTCGCACCCACAGATGTCACACATCTACATGAGTGATCCTGGGGCTTTGAAACCCCTCAGCTGTAAAGACACTGATACGCTTTAGATGAAGAGCCAAGCTATATGTGGGTGGATCTTGTTTCTGGCTTTATTGAAGCTGTATGTAAATCCTCAGGTCACAAGACTGTTGAACAAAAGCCTGGATGGTGTTCCAGTGGCTTCATCATAGTTACGCTGACAATTCTTGATGTCTCTTAGCAGAACCCTCTCTTACTGGCTGCCAGCAATTTGGACGGAAAAGACAAAAAGAAGCTGGTCTGCCTGTGATTTCTTCAAATCTACTCTGCAGATACTAGCATTGTTTTTCTCTTGGTTGCATTCATCTGTGGGGTTTCTTTGTTGTTGGTCAGTGATGGTCTGTCTCAGTGTAACTCTTATGCAAATGTGCATGATTATGAGCGTTCCCTTGACCCTCCTCAATTCGCCAAGTCGTCTTGATTGAGTATGGCAGGCGGAGGAGGGGATGGATATAATGGACTCCACCAACTTTAATGAGACAAATGTCAGCTGTGGGCTGACATTTTGAAATAGTCCTTGTGAATGACAGTGTCAGCAGTCACCTTTACCAAAGCTTTCCAGGGAAGGTCCCTGTAATGATGGAGGGAATTAAAATGGCCTCCAAGGCAGTGGAGATAGTAGCCATAGGATTAAGGTGCAAAGCCACGCCTCTTAAATGAGCTCTTTTGCCACACCCCAAATGAAGACACCGGCTTTTCATAAGAGTACAGCTCCCCACTACATATAGTCACCCTGGGATTTGATGCAGGGATTATGGGGAATGTTAGTTGTTGACCACAGTGAGATTTGTTGAGATGTGCTGTCCGTCACGTTCAACGCCCCGCCCCTCCTCGGCTCTCATTCTACCCCCTTGGTTGTGTGTGTGTGTGGTGGCAGACAGGGACAGGCTCTGCTGTCATTACAAACTTAATAAGAGCAGAAGTGAGATTGATGAGAAAAACAGAGGTATCAACTGCTCTTTTAATTAACTCCTATCCCATAATGGTGTCGGGACAGAGGCACTGAGCAAAAGAATGAGACATTTTCTTTCTCTTTCCACCCCTTTCTGTTTTGTTGCCTCTCTCACCCCGATAATGAACAGCCTTCTGGGACCCAATTACATCCAAGGCTGCATTAGGAGCACAGCAGGCCCAGTGGAAACTTCAGCTGAGTTTCCCCTCGTCTCCCCCCGCCGCTGCCTGTTACCCTGCTGGAGACGGCCTTCACTTGATTGAATTTTGAATGTTGCGTCCCCACCACTACCCCCCCACCTCTTCTCTAGTCCCTCACCTTCACCAGTTCTGAACCCACATGTGGTTCATGATGGAAACAGGAGACAATGTATACTTGTGGTTAGCTGTCCTTCACTTGATAACTGCTTGCACAGATAGTGGCTTTGTGTTCTACGTGCAACAGCCAACGTAACTCACTAGGCCACAGACAAGGCCCCTGATGGTCTAAGTTGCTACTTCATATAATAGTCACTCCTTCTGTTGTGACCCTGCTGAATATTACATATTCTTGTGAGACCTTGTGAAGGGTGATGACTGACAATCCTTGGAATGTGGCCTTTTTGAATTGAATAAACATTATAATGTCATGTGAATGAAACGTCCATACAAGACCGTGCCGGCCCACGGTGAAGCAGTTATCTGAGAATAATCAGGTCTTAAACTGCGATGACCAGATACACTGCTGCACCTTTCCTGTGGTACATGATATCAAGATGGTTTAAAAATGCACGGACAAATACAGTATAAATCATCTTAATAAAGTGTACATTTAACAAAGCAAAAGGGGTTTTTTTTCCACAGTGGAAAAGACTAAAGAAACTTTAATGTTATCACAGCTGTATATCGTCATCTATCATCCACTATGCAAAAGCACTTAAACTCATTTAAGGCTCATTGTAACTGAACATGCATAATATTCCATACAATAATAATAATAATCATGTAACACTTGTAGGGTATTTTCTGAGATGATACAATGAAAATCTCATATTGTTAAAACCCTGGTTTCTATTTGAACTGAAAAATAAAGTATTGCAAACCTTAAGTCACCTTTTTAGATTAAGGGTCAGTAGCAAAACTCAAACTCCTCCCATATCCTGAGTCATTTACTGTACTATTTTCAGTGGTACACAAGTAGGACTGAAAAAAGGATACAAATAAACGGAGAATGTCACCTGTGTATTCATGTTTCCTCATCCAACAAGATTGTTTTTCCCACCCGATTCCTTTAATAAAATTTGGTAAGAATTGCATTAAACTGATATTTGAAGATGATCGTCATACCATGAATATTGCTCATTGCTGCACATTGATTGCTTTTTCCATTTGCAGTAAAAAAAAAAAAAAACATAACGTGCTGTGTACGTTTAATACACCTCGGCCAAATGTAGTGTAAGATTCTGTTGAAAGTTACTTCCCTATAATTTAGATTAGATTATCTTTGTGTAAAACTTATTACATACATATTTATATTTGAAAGTACTCAGATATTA
>JAPTGW010000018.1:38426358-38439724 GCA_029814545.1 Apogonichthyoides opercularis
TCCCCTGCACAATCTGAAGCTCCATTGTTCCACTGAAGGAAAAAGCACCCCAGATCATGATGGCAATGCCCCCTCCTAGAAAACATCTCCAGTGTCATGCCAGTAATGTTGGAGGCCATCAGGACCATCATGGTTACATTTTTTCTCATCAGAGAATAAAACTTTCTTCTACCTTTCAGTGTCCCATGTTTAGTGCTCTCTTGCAAAGTCCAAATGGGCAATTTTGTAGCATTGAAGGAGACGAGGCCTGTGAAGACATGTTTTGTTCTTAAAGCCCTTCTTTGGCAGATGTCGTCTGATGTCATCTGATTGTTATTGGGCTGCAGTCGACACCAGTCATGGCCTTAATTTGGGTTAAGGATCGTCCCATATCGTGACAGACAGCCAATGGTATCCTTCGGCTCAGTACCGGTGACATTTTTTTGGGTCTACCACTTGACTTTTTTGTTCCATAACCCTCAGGATCTTTTAAGAAATTCAAAATGACTGTCTTACTGCGTCCCACCTCAGCAGCGATGGCACGTTGCGAGAGGCCTTGCTTATGCAGCTCAACAATCCAACCACATTCAAAGAGAGAAAGGTTTTTTTGGCTTTGCCATCTGGAGGTCATGACAGTGTGAATGCCTAAGAGAAAATGACATTGAATCCACATTTTCGCATAGATTTTGGCTTTTAAAGGCTGTGGTCTGAAACTTTTGATCGGCTGATGAACAGTCAATTTCAGGTTAATTGTTGTTTTCAATAATTTGCTTACTCAATTTTTTTTGTCTCACTCTCATTGCTTCTTTTTGCATTTTGAAACTAATTAGAACCTTCTTAAGATCCAACAGTGCAAAATGTAAAGTCATGCAATTTTTCAACTGGTCATAAAATTTTGATCAGGAGTGTATTTCTATACATTCCAGCTTCACATCCACTCATAAACGGTCTTTTAAAATTATGGCATCACACCATAATTTGTATTGCTGTATTGTGTAATAAACGCTGCACCTGAAACAGCAAATATATGTCATAGGTGTATACGTGACTATTACTTACTGGCGACTGACTACATGTACAAGTGGTAAAATCCATACAATATAAAAAATACACTTTGACAAAATGAACAAGCACTCCAGGTAACTAAAGGTTGTAACTTAATTTGTCATTTGTACTCAGCTTTATGACAGATTCAAGCCTCTGCATCTGTTGCGTTCAATATTACATGTGGTACTCGCTGCTTACGTAAAATCCACTAGAAACAATAGTTTGACAGAGCATTTGTACCAGTTTAAACTTAAATGTCCTGTGGTCAGAGGCATTTTGTAAATCGAAGGCTGTGTGGACAGATTTTTCTTTTAAACTGAAGGGGGGTAATACCCATTTAGAAAAACATCCATGTACAAATGTAAGTGTAGACAAGACAATAGTTCAAACATTCACAAACATACATACAAACATACAACAACAAACATAATGATTCTGTTAAACTCTGTATTCCATAGAGATTTCTTCAGATAGATAGATAGATAGATAGATAGATAGATAGATAGATAGATAGATAGATAGATAGATAGATAGATGATTTACTGAGCCTCTTTTAGCATACAAGTGTAATAAACAATTTTGCACAATTAGCTGTGTACCTCAGCAAAATACAAATGTGAAATATATGAACACAAAGAACATACTCTATAGATCCATTCAAATATAAGTGACATATGGAATAAGAACAAAAATTCCTTCCACTTACAAGCTCTTATGCCACTCTCTTTCTTTTCTTTTCCATGTTTTCTTCTTTATCAGCCTTGAGCTGTAGCTGCCTCCCTTGGAATACATCTTAGTGTCAGTTATTGACAAGTGACTAATTAGCTGTGTGCCTGTAAGATTTTCCTTCAGCTGCAGTGGGAAATGTATTAACCATGCACAATCAATACTCTGTCTAATGCCTTCCTATCATCTGTTGCTGTCAGACTTTTTGGACTAGTCACACCGTCGTAAACTGATTAATAATTTTATCCAAATTACTAATAGCACTTAGCACAACGTCAGCTGATCACCATTACTCGCTAATCACAAGCTATTAAAGAAATAAGATTACCTCTTAAATTATTTACTCATCCTATTCCGTAGTACTTGTTGCTTCTTATTCTTTCACAATGTCTGTAATCACCACAACACAGAACTTACATAAACACTATAAAATGTATATTGCATTTTGTTTGGAAGTAAAATTTTACATTGCATCATTTGTTTGCCAAACATATACACAAGATTCAGGCTCGGTGTCTTACCAGAGATGTTACCAGATCCATGAAGCGTCATTACAATTGGAGTGGAAGCTTAGTTGGCAGAATATGCAAGGAAAGATGGGTGTTTATCTTATCACCAGCTAAACCGCTCCTTGTTGCTTTTGTACGTCACCCCTAACTAGCCTCTGGGTAAATAAGCAAAGACAGTAATTCCATGAACAAGTGCCATGTTGTCTCATCCTAAATCACATCATATGCCAGCTCTATTTATCCCCAGAAAACTGTCAGGCCTTTAACACAGATGAATTATGAAGTGACTACAAGACTCTTAATTACCCAATCCACCCAGTCTAAATAATGTAGTATTCTGCTTGCAACCGCGTTAGTGCACATTTCATGCAATACTTAACATAACTGCTTAACACAGCCCTGGGCTCCCGTGGACTGGTGTGTATTTCAGGATTACACTCATTAGAGATGTGTCTGCATGTGTGAGTATATGGATGCATATGCCTCCACTGACTAAGCCATGTGGTGCATGCAAAATGCAGCAATTCAGGAAAGAGACAAGTGGCAGTGGACATGTTTACCCTCTGGCACTTGTGTCTGGTCCATCAGGCGTGAGGGGGTGGGGGCTTAGGAAGCATCTGCTAGTAAAGAGTGGAGTGCAGTGCAGTGCAGTCAGGCAGAAGACATTCACAACTACAAGCAGGCATGCAGACAAAGCACATACCTGCATGGTAATATCTGCCACTATAATTATGCTGCCAGGACACTGAATTTATCTGCTGTGCAATGATAAACACGAGGCAATGATACATGCACACAGCTTGGCCTTCGTGTTTACAAAGTCTTTCTGAGCTGTTGGTTTATGCATAGGCAGATGATGTGCTGTCTGGTGTACCTCTTGCTAAAAATGCAAAGGGGCAGCTTAACTTGGCTACAATTAACAATCAAATAGTGTATAAAGTTTCAGAATACATGCATCAAGTTTATATCTGTCCATTTTACATATGAAATAACATATAACAGCTCTGTAACAGCCACCCCAAACTGAACAATGCAGCTCAATTTGAGAAAATAAAATGGAATAATATGCACTTTAACAATATGTACCTTAAAAACAAAAACTTTATGAAAGGAAATGCCTGGTTGGCACTTAAAATTTTTACCACTTTGACCTTGCTAGCACTGTATCTTATCTCTACTTGTGGTACACTTTGTGGCATATTGTTTGTAAGTATGTGACACTGTATTGTTTTTATATCTACAGTGCTGGTTGTGTATGTGCTTAAATGTCCGGGGACTACAGATGGAAATAAGCGATTGTGCTAAATCCGGTGTATTTACAACAAGCCTGTATTGTTTGTTCATTAATATTTGCTGTCTCTTTCAAATAAACAAATAAATAAAACATAAAGGTAAATTCTTCTTGTCTCAGTTGTTAAATGACTCACAAACGCCTTTAATTCACAGATGAGATACAAGATATTTTGGATCAAAAGCAGGTCAGATAAATAAATGCCATTTTAACTCAATCCTTTTCCTTTATTAATTCCACTTACTTTTTCCATATAGCAGGGGTGTCAAAAATGTTGGCCAAAACAGATCTGCCAAAAGGTCCAATTTGGCCTGTGGAATAATTTGTGAAATGCCAAAATTACACTGAAGATATGAACAATCATGGGTGTCAAAATAATTGTAGTTCAGGGGCCACATACAGCCCAATTTGATTTGAAGTGGGTCGGACCAGTAAAATTATAATATTAACTCATTAATAATGACAACTCTAAATTTTTCTCTGTTTTAGGGTGAAAAAAGTAAAATGACAGGAAAATGTTTACATTTGCAAACTATCTTTTCATAAAAAAGGGAATAATACCACCAATAATGTGCAACCTGAAATGTCTTGAGAAAAATAAGTACAACTGTAACTATATTACGCCAGCCAATAAATGTTTTATGTCTTCACTAACTAATAAGTTGTAATACATATGTAAATGATAAGCTAAGGCATAATATTCAATCATTCATTATCTGAACCCGCTTTATCCTGACTAGGGTCACGGGGGTCGCATGGAGCCTATCCCAGCTACATAGGGCGAAGGCGGGGTACACCCTGGACAAGTCAGGCACAATATTGTTTATGTTATTCACATTTTTTAAAGGGCAGCTCATACTTTTCAACACTTTCATAATGTAATCTTACTTTTTCACTTCATAAAAGTTTGGAGGTGTCATTATTTATGGGTTATTATGCTATTATGTTACTGGTCCAGCCAACATGAGATCATATTGGGCTGTATGTGGCCCCTGAACAAAAACGAATTTGACACCCCTGTCATATCCAAATTTTAAATCCTACCCTCTCCTAAATGGTTTATGGTAATTTGATAAGTAACTGTAAAATTGGAAACTACAAAGCTTTCCCTTCTTATTGTAGATGACCATTTGTGGCCCACCTGCAGCACTTTTATGGCCTACCAGGGGGCCGCAGGTCAGGCTTTGGGAATTATTGGTCTATAATTTCATTAAGTGTCTTAATAAAGGCTGAGTTTAACTACTGCATCCTGTGTGAAAGCTTTAGCTGAGCTGACAGTGAAGGAAAAGTACAGAAGATTGTGGAGTGCAATTAAGACAGGGTAGGTCAGTGTAATGTACTCTCTCCTCACAATTTTCTTACTTCTGCGTCGGGGAAAAGTGCCAGTTGGATGACATGGGCAGATCAATTGTGCTGTTGTTTTTCACTTTGCCTGCAAGATTATAAGTCACTCATCTGAGCCTAAAGGTAAATCTGCACAATATTAAAAAAAAAAACCAACAACAACAAACAAACAGGATTATTCTGCTCAGAAGGAATAAATGATTTCTAAATCAATCCAAATTCAAATAATTTTGATACAGCTGAACATCTACCTAAAATGAACTTGTCAATATAGTAGTTTAAGGATTTCCTCTTTTTTGTTTGTTTGGGGTTTTTTTTTTGTTGTTGTTTTTCAAGAAATAGTGATTTTGAATCTATTATTGTTCTCTGCAATTTCTTGCCATAGATAAAAAAAAAACCCAATTGTCTCTATGAAGCAGCAAAAGTATTTTTTTTACTTTTTTCTTCTTTTATACATTTTAGTTCACTGGATATGAAAAACTTCTCCTCTGTTACAGTACGGTATGATCAGTACATATCTACTGCACCTGCCACACACTGAATTAAGTAAACAGTTCACTCCATGAGTTGTACTAAACACTGGTTTTAATGCCTCAGTTAATAATCTACTTCTGACATCAGATTTCCAGCTTTAGCTAAAGCTTCTCACCTGTTTAGCTCTGCTCCTTTCATCATATCATAACTCATTTACCTCCTTATTACCGTTATTCCTCCTTATCATGTGGAGGGATGATGCCAGTGACTAAAAAAAGAAAAAGGCTGTGATCTATCATAACTATATGATCTTATATTTTCACCCTTGCTGTTGTCAAAAGTGGCATGTTATCCATATATTTCTTATAGACGCTCTTCTGTTAAACACTCCACTTTCAGGGCTTTGGCTGAAAACTGAAAAGACAGAAATGACTCCATGTCACTAAGGTGTTTTTTGTACATACATGGTGTATGGTTTAAAATCCAGTGACTAGACCATTTTCCTTCAGACCAGAGACATGTGGTTGTTAACCTGCACTATAAATGTTATTACACTTCGACCTTGACTGATCCTCTTGCAAGCGTAAGACTTAAATAATGAATCAAGTTACAGCTAGAATGTAAAATGTGAAATTGTCGGCTTGGAGCAACATGTATCGTTCCTGCTACTGTAGAAGGGTTGAAAAAGTCAACGCAAAATCTTTTGACCAAAGCACAGGTATGGGAAACAGGCAAGTCAAGTAGTCACTATATTTTTCTCTTAAATCTCCAATTAGAGTTAGAGCTTTGCATACACTTTGGATATATTCATTCTCTCACACACTTTTATATTCAGGAAGTGTTTGTGTACCTGCAGTCACACAGCTGACCCTGATATATTACAGTAACTACATTTTAAGGTCAAACTATAGCTTGAGGTTTGGAAAACGTGGTGCCCTTTAATAACTTGAACAACATGCGACTGCAAATTTAGTTATCACTGTGATGCTTTGGCTTATTTGAGCGTTGTCAAGCACTCAGACCTTTTACAGTTCTAATCACATCCTCAAATCCTGTCACTACCTAAATGGCCTGTATGCTCAAAACAGAAAAAGTACAACTATATTATCACAGAGAGAGCGCAGTTCTGTGTGCTTCACTAGCTCCATTATACATAAAAGACTGTATTTATGGATAGACCTATTTGCGTCTCTGTGATTTCAGATGCTGTTACTCAGCATGCTAAAACCTTCATCCCACTGGAACAAGATTGCCACTTTTATGGGAACACCTTGTGCTGAAATAAATCCTCACCTACTAATGTGTGCTGAGAGGTCAAGGGGTGCAGTGAATGTAAAGGGAGCTTTCACAGAGGGGGGCAAAACAGGCCTGCTTTTCATTTATTATTAGCTTTTCTTAAAACACAATCGCTGCGGACCATCATATTTGAAACTGAGGAGGTTTCTGTACATCACATATTAATAACAAGTCATTGAGTTTATTTGGAATATTATCCCTGCTTCTGTTTACAGACTCCATTTGAGGCTTGTATGTGAGAAGTATGTTGCAGGAAAAAAAACAAACAAACATGGCAATACATTTTACAAATTTCCTTATCTTTATATAAAATGAGATGGAAACAACAATATACAAACACAACAGACAAAAACATCTGTAAATCAACACCACCAAGGCAGGAACAGTAACACTATAAATAAGCAATAAAATATGAACAGATACATGGAAAAGTGACAATATTTCCGCTTTTTTTTTTTTTGAATATTTTCAAGGAGTACTCTGCCCTTATTGCTAGAAAAATAACATCTTTCCCTGTTCCGTCCTTCTTCCTTTCCTTTTATTCTTTACATGTACACCGTACTGTTTCAGATCACCAGGGGTAATTCTTTCCTCAACAGCTCATTATTGCTTAACCTGTCAGTCACATGTTACTGAAAGACGCATGTCATGGATATTGAGTGAAATACTTTAAAACTTCAGGAGAAAAAAAATCAGCATAGAAAAGCCTTCGGTTGATGGACTAATCTTTATGATTCAATTCCTTCAAGGACAATATTATTTATAAAGCACCCTTTCATAAAATGCAATAACTTTTTCATAAAGTAATCTTTATAGTAGTTGTTATTGATTGTTGTGAGACATAAGAATTTTATAGTGTTGCCTTTTCTGATGTATTTCACTGAATCACAACATAAACATCATACCAGTTTGACAGTTAGATACATATTCCAGTTATCTCAGGTGTGATATCCTTTTTAACACTGGCTGCACAGAAGCAAAAAATGTGCTTCTTTGTGATATGTGAAGACATTATTTAGCAGAAACTAATATTAGCCTCTTTAAAATGTTCTTATGTGGTGTATATTTAGTGATAAGACATTAAAAAGAGAATTCATATCATTCTTTATTCAGTGTATATCCATTTAATTCTTTCTTTACTGTGTCTTGCTCTGCTTTCAGTTGTAATGTGTTTATGCTGTTTAATGTACTAGGCTATTTATTCTAGAATGTATTTTTGTAATGTCTAAGGCATATGGCGAAAAGAAAAAACAAATCTGTATCACCTTGACATGCCGTGCAGGGGTGACAAAATATTTTGTTTAATGGTTTAGTTTAATAATGACATCTTAAAGGATAAACAAAAACACAGTTTTTGAAGCGCACATGAGGAAATACCCTTTTCTGTTCATATGTACTACATGAAGCTTTAATCCAGACAGTGATACTATCATTAAATAGACTCACAACTTTCTTAGGTCTGCTTACTCTTTGGAAAATTGCTGTTCTGGGCAATTTTTATTGCCAAATTATTGACTCAACACCATTGGACCAAAATAAAATACGCACACTATCACATACAAACTGGCAGACATGCTATAAAAACATATTTCCTCAGTCTCAATAAATTAAGTAAAAAGACTCATTTTAACAATGTCACACAAACATGTTTCCATCAGGATCCAATTTCCTTCAACTGAATTTAGGGAAGATATGTTTGCAGGTCATATCCAATTCAACTCACATCCTTATGTCAGAGTAAACCTTTCTGTTTTTCACTATGTGTGATATATTCAATGTATTATCTATTTAATACAACTAACGCATCATCAATGCTTCTGAGTCAGTTCATCAACCTAACCACGGCCCATAACCTAAACATGATTATGATATTTCCCAATGTTTCAATGTTTATTCTTATATCGATCTTATGCACTTACTGTATTGCATCACCTTTTTTATTGTTATTCTTATTTGGAGGACTGTGACTGAACAAACTAAAACAAGTTTAGTCAGAGACTGAAGTGACAAAAATCTTGCAACTTATTTTTCTTATGGCACAAAATAAATTGCTAAATCTAACTTTTGGTCACATATGAATGAATAAAGCCAATAATCAAAAGAAGTCACTTGTACATATAGATAATCACAGTCTGAATATGCATCGGAAGTTTAACACTCAGACACAGAATCACGTACCAATCTTCCACATTTAAATGACTCCTTCATTAAAAATAATGAAAGGCCTGTTCATTGCAACAAGCTGTCAGTTGAATGCTAATTCCAGAAAATAATTGCTCGCATGAATTCCATGCATACATAAAACTAATTTTGTCGCTTGAACATACAGTATACAAGATAAATGTGAATTGAAAATGCCTATTGAGAACCTTAGCGCTATTAATAGGGCTGGATAATGAGCATGACATTCTAATTAGGAAAGGTCTGACTTTTAATTAGCGACATCGACCGCAATAAAGTGCAAGAGGAAAAAAGGAAAAAAAAGGGGAAAAAAATCTAAGCCGTAAAGCGAGGTTACAGAAGACTGAAGAATGGTCAATATCTCCACGAGATGATCCTCTTCTCTTCTTCTATTCCAAAGTCCCCAGAGTAGCAGAGAAGATGATAAGAAAGACTCCATTGATTGAAGCATGTGCATTTGTTAAAGAAAGCAGAGACACATGATGCTGACTTACATAATGCCATCTCCCTCATCTTTCTGTGCTTCCACAAGCACACACACACCCAAGAGGACGTCTGCTGCTGTTCAATCACTGTCCAACGAGGAGGGAACAGATGCCCCTTCTGGCTCAGGAGGAGGCGGGCACACTCACTGTGTTTGTGTGCAGCGGGGCGGTCCTGGCACAAATACCTTGCTAAAAATCACAAGCTCAGCAGTGTCCAAGCGTGTGGAAACGAAGAAAGTGTGCATTCCAACATCCAGAGAGTCGACTTAAAATATAATGACTTGAAGTCTGGATTTTCAGGCCCTGAAGCAGAGGAATTCAGGGAAAAAAAACAACACTTATGTCCACAATAAATTAAGAGTACAGTAGTGGATGTCTTTTCTCCATCGTAGACTCCTGTTCTCCCCCCTCCCCCCAGAGCAATGTAGAAATGTCTCTTTACCCATTAGCCTCACATCAACTATGCAAAGCAGGCCAATCATCACAAACGACTCGTAATAGAATAATTGCAGCCAACAGAATCCTGCTGGGGAATGAGAAGCCCACACAACTGGCATGCGGTTTTATATCATACATGAAGATGTGTCTGGTCCCAGTCCCCCTGGAGACAGCCTGTACATTCTGGAGGTTCTGTGCTGGGTTTGGCTGGGCTGAGTGGTGGCATCCCTGGGCACTGGTGGAGACTGACTGGAGCCCACACACGCATGCTTTGAGATACTGCCTCTCTCTCCTTCTGTTTCTCTCTCCTCTCCATCCCACCCAGCACTCAGCTGCCTTCATCCAACTGAGTCATGAGGAAATCCTCCACGAGAGGAAAAAGCAGCCAGTTCCAATGACAGGGGAAAAAAGGAAAAAAAAAAAAATCTCAAAAGCGGGCATCAAAGAGACGGAAAAGAGCGTGCAACCAATGCTCACGCAAGAAGACAAAAAGAAACACCAGAAATCGCTGTCGCTCCGCCCAGTTGAAATCTTCCTCCTTTGTTTTTTGTCTTTCATTTATTTAGTTTCGCAGTTGTTTTAGAAAATTAGCATCTGGTACTCAGCCTTTGTAGAGGGATTTATGTGCCCCCCTACACATTTCTCCCATACCACCCATCCCCTCCCTTTGCCTGCTGCCATATCCCCCCTACAGTCTGTCAGACAAGTTTTTCCCCACCCAGTCATAGTACCCAGCCAGCAACCCCTTTTGTGGGTGTGCTTGTTTAGTGGGTCTGGTCTGTGAGTGTGGGGCATGCCGTGCCAGCTTGGATAGGAGGAGGGAGAAAGAGAGGGGGGGACTCTTCTTTGTAAGTTATGGGAAAACTATAAGACAGACGCAGGCGCTCATAAATTATGCGGTTCATTTGCATATTCCTAGTATAAGACATTATGCAAATGTTCAATTTGCATAATGGATTCCTTTTGTTGCCTCAATTGCCCAGTTGCTGCTTTTTACTTAATAATAAAAAAAGGTGTCAAACAGGAAAGAAGGGATATGAGCATTTCCCTTAAACATCAGCCAGAGTGAGGCTTCAAAGACTTCGGAGAGGAGGAAAAACTGTTCGACGTACAGGTTATATCAGATTACACAAACAAGAAATTAATATGTACCACACATGAGGAACGAGGCGAGTAAACATACTGGGCAGCAATGGCGTGAAGTGTCTTTTGCATTGTACTTGCACACATTCGTAAATCTCATTCCTAATTATTCTATTCTCCATCGACAAGCAGCGGCACTGCTAATTAACGACAGACTGTATAACCTCAAAGGGAGTGAGATTTTATTAAATAATTAAACTATTTTTGTCTCCCGCTTTTAACCTCATCAGCGCCGTACCGAATGGGCAGAATTAAAACCTCGGAAAGACAAAAGCAGACGGCGCTGAGGTAATTATTTAATCAAATATGCGCTAATGAAAAAATACTAATGAAAAGACAGAAGAGATAATTAGGATGAGGTTTTACCGAGCCTTTTCAAAAATGTCCAAATTTACGGTCATTAGCTTAAAGCCTGTTCATTTACACCACTCAATCTATTGTAAAAAATAAAATTAAAATAAATAAAAATAAAAATAACAGCAAAAGTGAGAGAGAAGAAGCACAAAGATGCTGAAGAGAAATCATTATGGACAGTTACATGCTGAGACATATTACAGGGAAGTGTAAAGAAAAAGGAGAAAGGTAGTGAGATTGAAATGTAGGAAGTATAAAATGAAAAAATAACTGAAAGTGGTGGTGTACGTAAGATTTCCATTATTAATGAAATATCAAAAAACTACATTTTCCAAAAGTGTCATAAGCTACTGGAACACCATTTGAATCAGCTGTTGAATAAGTAATTCAACAATAATGACAGCAAACACTGACTCTGTAATATTAATAAACACTAAAGCTACTAGTTGTATAATCGATGGCCATATTGCTATTTTATAGGAATAGTGAGAAGCTTGGGCAAAAAAAGCAGCAATGGCAGTGCCAGGCATCAAAGTTACCCGATAAGATGCGAAATAGTTAGCCGGCCAGCTTGCAGTGAACGTTAGAAGAAATAATCAGCTTGTAGAATCAATTAACCCTTATCTTAATTAATGTCAAGTCCAGTGAACAAAAAGGGGTGATGGAAAGTGGAGGGTGTGCTGGGCATGTGGAAAGAGAGTTAGGGAGAGGAGGAGGTTGGGTAAGAGAGGGACTGAGGAAGAAAGGGGATGGGCAAATGAGGGAAACAAGGAGCGAATGCGGTTGATGGCAGAGAGAAGTTGGCACAGTGCCATCCATTCAGTGGTAGAACCAAGGCGGACTTCTGTTCGCTCTCTAGGGTAGGTGGTTACATGTAGCCTGCGCGACAGAAGGGTCTTGTCATCGTACTGGTCGCGTCACGAGCGTGGACTTTTTGTCATTGTTATTGATCTATTTATTCTTTTCACTTTTTGTATGTAAGAGTGGTTAACTTACAAAAAAAATACAACTCAGCACGGAAACACGTGTATTGAGCAGATGGTCAGCCTTTCTTCAGTGTCAATATGGAGGACAACCAGAAAGAGACCTCAACATGTGAAGTGGACCTGAATGACTCCGGGAAGCATCAACCCCAATGGATTAGCTGTTGCTGCATGGCACCATGGTGGAAGGGGCAAATATGGGGCACCCACTGCAAAACTTTCTCCCTCAAGAGACGTAAAACAGTGAACCGTAGTGATGGGTGCCACATGAAGAAGATCAGGAAATTGAGGCTGTGCCACACAATTAATAATGGAGATGGAAATATAAAAACAACAGAAACTGTTTTGTTGTTCTAGTGATATCTGAGAGGGGTGTGGCGGTGGCACAAAAGAAAGCTCCTCCCACTCGGCTGCTTCTTGCTCTCTCTCCAACCATCTGAGGCACATCTCTCTGTGCCAGGCAGCCAGCCATCTGGGCAGGAGACGCCATGCCAACTCATTCGTTAGCAGAAAAGGACGTACCTTTGGAAGATCAGTCTGTTGACAAACTCCATTTAAGTCTCACTGTTGGTGGCATTTATGGATTTAGGTAAAAGTCATTGGTTTGGAGGATGCCCAAGGAACAGTAATTTGGCATTTACAGGTCTCAAGTGGTATGCCAGTCGGAATGTGATGGCATCTAGCACGAAAACTAGCGAAGGACAAGAGAGATACCACAATTGAACGAAATCGACACAAATGGATACACTTCGTGTGCCGGTTGCCAAAAACAAAAGAACACAGAGACATCACAGCATCTGATATCCCTAATTACAACTAATTTAGCCTCATTAATTAGGCTGACATAGTCAATCAGAGGAACGACTTGCACTATCAACAAAAGAAACCATAATGGGAATAAAACTACAAAAAGCAAGACGAAGCAAGACAAAAGCGGCGAACTGTTCAACTCTTAGCAAAGGATGCGAAGCGGTTTCCTTTTTTGTGCCAACTCCCTTCCCCCTTTACCACACATTTCCCCCAGTGCAAACTGCCACTTCTTATTGCACTGGCTGGCAGCCACATTGAACGTCTACCATAGACACTACTGCAACAGACGCTGCCAATCTGCCAATC
>JAPTGW010000018.1:38575850-38587462 GCA_029814545.1 Apogonichthyoides opercularis
CTACTCTGTCTATTCTGGGCATCAGTTTGTCATGAAGGAATGTGAAGGCCATAAAGTATCTTTGCCCTTGAAAAGCTGAAGAGCATTCTTGTCCCTAACTCTTAAAGCTGTCTCTCTCTCTCTCTTTCACTCACTATCACTTTCTCTGACTTACTCCCCCTCTCTCCTATTCCAGCAGTAAGTTTAAAGTAGAACACAGGTGTAGAAGACGGCACCCATGGGAAAGATAACATTTGGGAACATTCCTGGGGTTAAAAAGGAACTTTTCTCCTGATATTCTTCTTCTGAGGAACTGTGTAATTGCTTTGGTTCCAAGACTCCGCTTCTGTCCCCTTTGTGCCTCAATCCCACACTTCCCCATCATTACCTCTTACATCACTACCTAGTCATTTCCATATAATAATTTAAACAAGACATTCTATTCTCTGCTACTTTTTTTTTATTTTCATCTTTCCATCTCATCCATCCTTTGTATTCAATAAAAAGAATGATGAGAAAACAAGGTGCAAAATGATCTTTTCCAGAGGCCCCAATAAAAAACGCACGACACCCTGGACTGCACCACTTAATTACAAAAGGATGAAATCTTTTCTGCTACATCTGGAGAAAACATTGTCTGCATAACGCTGATAGATTTACAGCTCCCAGTTCTAACCCTGCACTCCAGCACACAGCAATTAGGCAAAACATGGATGGACATCTAGCACCATGAATATCAGAAAGAGATGGCTATTCTCCCCTGCCACTACAGAAAAGGCCCCTGAGGGTCTGGGGCTTCAAATAAAAAATTTACCCCAGAAAATGGTCCTCTGTAAACTGATGCATGGTTAATTTTTACTAAAGCTTTGATAGTGGTCACAGAGAAATGAGGTGGACTTTTCATTACACACTGTACTTCACATTAATGTTTGCACTACATAACCCATTCAGAATAAACTGCTTTGAGGAAAGTATGCTTGCAGGCATCAGCATCTCTATGACCCATCACTAACAACAACAGCCAATGAAATCCAGATGAGTAATTGCTGAAGTTCTGTAACCTACCTATAATCGATGCACAACAAAATAGAAAGACCTTAGGGGGAGAGTTCTTTAAAAAAAAAAAAAAAAAGCTAGGTAAAACAAAAGTAGTCTAAACTTGATGCACTTAGGAGCCATTCAGATGACTGCAGTAGGCAAGTATGTGTTTAAATAGGCCTTACTTCCAAAGAACAGGTCAGCAGGTCAGTTAGTTACACAAACAATAGGTGGACCTTACATTAATTAAAATACTAAAAGTATGCATACCAAAGGTAGTTAATACTGCTTATTATATTGAAATGCATAGCTACTAAAACGTCACTGTGATTAAAAGTGTAACATTACTGGACAGCTGGAACTAAACAGCTTGAGCTACATATCCATGTTTCTGTACAATTTATCTGTCCCATGACTCTCCTCTGTAGGCCAAACCCAAACAGAATAGAGGTCCCTCTGTGCTCATCCTGGCACCTAGGACCTCCTCCCTTCTCATCTGTCTCTTCACCTTACTGAGCTTTCATGTGCAGCTCCACTGAACACAGAGCTCAGAGCTGAGTATTTTTGTGGCCCTGACCACTTGGAGGCCATTAATCTGGTGGCTAAGCCACTGATGTATTGATGGCACAGAGCCTGTTAAGCCTGCCTGCTTCTCTCTCTCCATCCCTTTGGCTTTGGAGCGACGTAGATTCACAGTAGCTTCCATCTGGCCTCATCAAAGCATCATTTACCTGCTAAATGCCACAGTTAGTCATTCAAGAGAGGTAGTCATAGGTCAACAGTGACCAAAACACCTGTAAAGAGTCTTCATTCAAGTCTTTATAAACACACAGTTTCCATTCATTGCAATATTTTCCAACACCAGATGACAGAAATACTCAGGGCTAAATAACTTCTGTATGTTACATTGCTCTAAGTATATATAAGAAGCAGATGGGTTGAGATAGATAGGAATATTTTCACTTCACAAAAGAGTGGTAATTACAGGCACATGTAAGATGTGTGACCCTGTAAGGCTCCCACACTTTATTCTAGATACTGTCATGACTGTCAAACATCAGGGAGTATGCGAAAGGAACACAGGGATGTTTTTATTGATCACTTTAAAGTAGGGATTAATACTGATTAGATATATTGTGCTCAGTCTTCCTACATGGAAACTCATTTTACTGAAGTTTGACTACCAAATACATGATAGGTTGACTGACGCTGCCGATTACATGGAATTCTGATCAGACAAAGCAAAAGGGTTTCAGTGTCTCTAGATTCTTTACATAGAGAGTTTAGTGGGGCTGGTAAAAAGACACAAATAAAAAGCAGACAAAAAGAGAAACCCACTGGTTGGTTCAGGAAGAAGTTTTTTTCAAGATGTAATTGTACTCCTGTGGTAACTGCACTGTAAGGTTTACTGTTTGTCATTGCTGCAAAATTTAAAGACAAATTTTATGGTGTAAACTCTGTGTGCACTCACTTTTATTGGAGCTAGATCTGCTAAATTAGCAATGTGTTGGCACTAGTATTAGGTCAGTAGCTAGAAACTTCTGAAATGAAACTGGAGTACAAGTTAGGACAATGGGATATGAAATGTAGAAAATGTATTTAACCAAGGAATATGTTAAGATTTTGAGCATGGTTGGATTAAAGATATTTTAACCTTATGCAGATTTCCATTCTAGACCACCCACTGGTTCACTATCTGTGTCGGTTTGTTTCGAGGATGAAGAGTATTTTGCCTGAATTGAAATGAGAAAAGAGGAAAAATGTCAAATAATATAGCTGAAAGCAGTGTGGAAGATTGATGTAGAAATACAGTTGCTGATGTTTGACAGAAATGTCTAACTAACTGCTGCTTGCAGATAAAAACGGGTGGATCTGGTGGGAGGGACAAATTGTATCTACATCATTGTTTATGGTGACAAAAGTGGAACTTATGTCCGCCTTTAACTGTGATGAACCCAAGGCACAGAAACTGATAAGACAATTGCCTCCTTGTCATTTTCTTTCACCAATCTTCCTTTTCTGCTGATGAGACTGGAGATAACAGGTTCAGCAGCTTCTGCACACATTAACAGGAGCATGCTCCTCTGCCCTTGTCCAAAAAAGAAACACACAGGCAGACGCATCAACAAGCCCAAAAAAAACAACAACCTCAAAACAAACAACAATTAACACAGTAGTGTTGCAAATCCAACCCCTGTTGACAGTGTAACACGTTAGTCCCTCCTGTGATAAAGAACACAGGGAATGCATCCATATCTGGTCTGTAACACACTGGGCACTGGTAACACTGCCAATATGGTAAACAGCTGTTGAAAAAGAGACCAGCTTTCACTGTCTAAGTAGATTTCTTTCACCCCATTCTTTCTCTTTTCTTTCAATGCCACTTTGTAAGCCTCAGTAACACCCACAGTGGGGCAGTTGCACACCCAATCACCAGCAGCAGCAGAAGCAGCAGCTGTGCTATGGGTCAAAGCCCGACCCTTTCCTTGGCCTTCTCAAGAGGTGGGAGCTAGAAGAGTTGTGAAATTCTTGCACGCTGCCAAACACTAAGCCCCCGCACCCCCCTTATTTGCCTGACAGTCCTGCTCTCCATTCCACCCTGATTTTTGTATTGTTGTACGCCACGCCTTCCCTGTTACACCTACCACTCAGGGTAACTGAGATCTGTTTGACATAGGAAGCTAGGGTACAACTCCCCACAGGCAGCTACTGACAAACAAAGGTATGTGGTGTTCAGGATCATGACTTCAGAAATGTTAAGGGACCAGGCAGAATCTAAATACTTCCTGTGTGTGATGTCATTCTTTTAATCACATATACTGTATATCACTTGATCAGAATCAGAATCCTATTAAACAAACGTCTCTATGAGCAGTAAAAATGATGCAATTCATGCAGTTCATGAAGCCTGTGTTGTCATCCGCTGGCACTTCAGATTACAGGATTGCCGTGTGTGTGTGTGTGTGTGTCTGTGCATTCACACGCTTGTGCATGTGAAAGGAGAGAATGGGCTGTCTCCCAGGATGTGCAGCAAGCGCTTTATTAGAGCGGTAGTACCAGTAAATCAGAGCTCAGCTCTTCCTGGAATTGCTGCAACCTTTCCCACTGAGCACTATTACTGAACAATCATAGGCTAGCCATGATAATTAGCAGAGTATCTATCCTTCCAACCCTCCTGTCGCCCCCCCTCATTCTCCCTCTCCTGCCTGTCTCTCCATCCTCCTTCCACCCCTCCTCTTCTTAGAAATGTCTGGTGGGTGAGCCTGGCGCCCACTGGACGTCATGTCACCAGAGGACATCTCACATTACCTGGCATAATTTTTGTATTTGGGTTGGACAGTGTGAAAATTTGGCTCATTTCTAAGTCCATACAACAAGACTGACACCTGCCAAGATCATGACCCCCCAGACATGCATGGGAACTCTAGAGGGGAATAAAACAAAGGCCCTCCAACAGTGGTTGGGGTAATGAGACTCAACTCTAATCCGACTGGCTTGAAAAACCTGAAAACTCATCTGGGATGAGAAAAATCAACCAACAGGATGGCTGATGGACACCGAGTCTCAGCATCAGGCTCCCAACAGATGAAGGGGTAGATCACTCAACAGGGTTTGATCTGCTTGATTCCACATTTTTTCACTCCATTGTTTCATATAATCATAACATATCTGTGGTTAAACCTCATCAACATACTACTGTATACAGTCCAAGAGCAATGGAGTCAATCCTCCTACTTATGATCATTAATGGGAAGAGGTCATCATGGCTTGCATTCCAGTGTCTGAGTAGCCAGTGCTTTTGCTGAGTAGGATCATCAGTGAGACACCTTAATGACTTTTCATGTAACCACTAATCCCTTCATTTACATTACATCCCTTTTCCCTCTATTATGTTTCATTGTGATTATTCTCTGTGCAGAGTGTAGACATTTTCTTTCCTCAGTGTTAACTGATTCTTTTGGATTGCACTGAAGGGTAAAAAGGAGCAGTAACTCCATCCAAGATACAGATGTATTGTGTTTGTTAATGGCCCTGTACTGGGCTTCACTTAACACTATGTGAGAGCAGTTAAAAGTGCAGAACATAGGACCAAAGCACTGTTCTCACAGGTGCTGTATATAATACGGAGGATGAGAGGGCATGCATAAGGCTGAGAGAGACAGATATGAAAAAAAGTTTGTGTGTGCTCAATAGAGCAGGACCAGGACAAAGGAAGGGTGTCAGGGCTTTCCTGGCTAAATATTCTCCATCTGATAGTGACGGCACTTTCTTCCTTTCTTTCCGCGGCCAAGCGGCATCTGGAGTGGATTTTGTGCTAGCAGACACCGAGGAACATGATTACATTCGGCTAACTGCGCTCTAAACTGATTATGCATGTGCCAAGCTAATGGACTACATTTGCAAGAGGAAAAATAACATCCAATCAATCTCAATTACCGCCGATTGCACCGGCCCCCGAGACAAGGAAGGTAGCCAGCTAACCCCCCCATGCTCCTCCCCTTTCCCCAACCCTTGACTGGAAGCTGAGGCCTGTGGCTGGGCCTTGTTAGGCCCCACCCATTCTGTCTGGCCAGAGGGACTGGGCCTGGGAGCTGGATTAGTTCCACTCATCTCACCTCCGCACTAACACATAGCCAAGTCCTGGGGCCTACTGTTAGTAGTATGGTAAGAGCTATCATATTCACATATTAAGTGCGTGGCAAACTGTAAAATGAGAACAGAGGCTGGGCTTGTTCGAGATGAAGAGAGACTGTGGGGGCAGAGGTTCAGTAAATATTCTAAAAGCATTCAGTTCATGAATTAATGTTAGGGTTATCTGGGTACCACTCCAGAACACATCTGTTTGTGTTTAGGAGTGACCATTCTAGTAGCACATGGTTGACCATCATGCTGTCATCAGAGCCACTAAAAACTTATGGTCTATGGGAAAAAGAGAAGGTGAAAGTTGGCTTCAGAGCCCAGGGGTGTGTTGGTAAAACACATAGAACACAGACTATCTCTCAACTAGGAACACAGTACACAGGGGAAGACAGCATAACCCCCCACTATGTGGTGGTCCATGTGGTCAGGATGACTTGCTGAATCTTTCTGTGGTCTTTTGGAACATTCCAATACATGGGGTAGTTGGGGTGATATTTTTAGAAAGGCCTAATATGGGCCACATACCACAGACTCTCAAATTATCCCATCCAGCTTAGCCCTCAGTTTAAACCTTCCTTTTTAATTCCAGTAATTACAGACTCCAATTTATATGGAGCTGTGCACACAAAGGGCCTGTTTAATGCAAACCAGTTTGATTTGGGTGAAGTGTCCCAAGCATCTCCCACATCTTACAGCCTGTTTATGCTGACTTGATGATTTATTTTCTCCCCAAAAAGGTTAAAAATGGTGCTATTTGCATCAGATTTCTTTGGGGAGGAATAAATGAATGGTGATTTTCCTTTTTTCGTCCTTGCATAATATACCAAGTTTGGTTTACAGACTTGTGGGCCACTGTGGGTTTCTACTTGTCAGTATCTCTACCAGGACAGTAAATCCAACACAGTTTGAAGACTGTAACATTGTCAAGTGGGGAGCCAGTGCTGCCAAGAGGCCTCACAACCACATACTTGTTGTCCGCTAATCACATTTGTGAGTCATAAAATACTGTAATAATTCTTGTCAACTAGTGAACATCTTTGTTTTTGAGTGGTGTCAGTGATGAAGGGAGTATATAAGGACCTCAGTGTTCTGAGGGTGAGTGAGCAGGTAATTTCTGGACAAATGCACACACTCTTCTTTGGAAGATCAATTGGTTTTAAGAAATATGGAGCCATCTTAAGAGGCTTAAGTCATAAAAAATGATCATGCCTGGAAGTGTTGTACATATTTAATCCCCTGCAGCCTGAGCAGCAGTGTGACATATGTCTCCTCTGTGTCTTTAAAACTTGAGCGTCTTTTGCTTTTTGGGCTTAAAGCAAAGCGGAAAGCACACAGATAATGTAACGTAAAAACTGTACTTTAGCCTGAGACAAAAAAAGTCCCTCAATAGGTGTGAGGAATACTGTGAGAATGCCAGAGCCAGTCTATTTTGGGATAGTGGGACTGTCATTGGAATGTGAGCCAGGGTAAGTCCAGCAGCTAATGCCAAGAGTCGATTACCATAGGCTGGCAAAACACAAGGATATCCTGCTATGCCGTTTTGCTGTCACACAACTGACTCATCACATTCAAACTACACTGCATATTTGTATTCATGTAAATACCTTGTGTGTCTAATAATGTTTCTTGTGTCCTCTTGACCTCTTCTGGTACAAATCAAAGACTGACAAGCTAAAACATAGATCTCCTTTTAACACATCCATCTGTCCCCTGATCCTCTTAAAATGACTGCACTTGGAGTCCAGTATCACGCTTTCCCCTTTAACAAAACACTGAAACTTGATTTCTCCCTTTTACTGTAAATTCTGAACAAAGTCTTTGTAGACAGGAAACATATCTGCCATGCCAGTGGTGCTGCAGAACTATTCATAATGTTGGATGACTTTCAAATAGCCTTTTTAAGGGGGTTTAAATGGATCACTTCACCTTAGTTTTTAATCTGAATAAAAACACTATGATTAAGGAAGCACATTTCTCAAATGCCTTTTAATACCCTCTAACCAAAATAAGTTATACTCTGTATATATAAAATAGAAATTTTTTTAACTTTAAAACCATCAAAAATGTCAAGCATGAGAATTCCTGTTTGTTGTTCTACTTTTAGAGAGTTAAACATTCACTTCCACTCACTTGACTGCAGACGTAAACAAAGACTGAATCTACTAGTGTAAACGTGACGACAGCACATATATATTTTAGGTTTTGTTGTTGTGTAAATAGTGTACATTTAGACGGAGCGTGTGTCGTCAGTGTCCATATGCGTTTGGTTTTGTGTCTTGTATGTGTTTGTGGGTCTTTGTGCACATGTGTGCACAGCTATGCCAGTTTGGGTTAGGCGCAGAGTGGCCAAAGCCACAGACACACAGGATAGATACCTAAGTGGAATCAGGCCTGTTAGATTTATGGCCATTTGTTCGGAGAGTGTTCATCCATTGGCTATTATGGAATGATTAGAGGAGAAGGTGAAGCTCCAAGTCCAGCAAAAATCAATACAGCTGTCGAGAACGATTCAGCCTTTCCCGCTCCAAGGAGTATTAGCACCAAACCTCTGTCTCCTCACACTTCTTCATTCGTCTCCTACTGATTCACCCCTAAGCAGCCAAACCAGCTTCACCTGCCATGATGTGGACCTGTTTTGATGCCACTACCGGGAAGGCAAGGGTTACATAACAAAGCTATCCTTCATGCCTTGGGAAAATAAGCTAGTTGTGGTGTGGGAAGGCACTATAGAACATTTACAGTGAGGTGTGGAGGAATTAGCAGGGAGAGGATTAAGAACAAACACATTATGCCATTAGATAATAAATACTCCCAAATGAGATGCTAACATTCTTATTTCCCAAGCTTATTCACACTTCTCAAGGACTATGACCGTTTAGACAATTTTATTAACTTATGGGCTGGCTATTTGTGGTGTTGTGTGGAAAAATCAGATTTTTGTTATAATGAATGGATTAACACCATTCTGCAGTATGTGAAAATAGCAGTTCATTATCAAGACAATGTTGATTTTTAAAGTTGCAAAAAAGCTTGCAGACCACTAACCTTGTATAGTTTGAGGCTAGCCTCATGGCGGGAATTAACAGTGTGCATCCTCAGCTTTTCCAGACTATTGGTGTAGTAGTCGCAGGCATTGCACTTCAAGTGAACTGGATTACCAATGGCCACACATTTCAGGCGCCATTCATTGCCTTTGCCTCCTTCTTTAATGTGGGCCACCAGCTGGTACTTCTGCACATGCTTGTCTGTCTTGCAGTGCAGCTGAAAGTTGGCCTTAAGTTGAGTGGTGTAGTGGCACAACTTGCACTGGTGAGAATCGCCCACCACAGCACGCCACTCCTCCTCCGGTAGGCTGCGTTCAGCTCCCATATGCATGCCAAGCACTTCCAGGTTGTCAGTGGTGAAGCGGTTGCACACGGCGCATTGGAAGAGCTTAAGGGAGGGATCGCTGGTCTGTGACAGACTTTCTCCAAGGGTCATCAGTTCCTCAGACACCAACTGCCCACCACCCAGCCGCACATCCATAGGAATCTCTCCTCCTACTATAGTGAACAAGAAACGAAGGCAGACAAAGAAAAGAAAACAAATATTCAGTAAGAGGAACACATACATTATAATATGAGACAACTTACTTTCATTTGAATTTGTGGCTTTAAAAATCTTTCATCAATGGATAACAACAGCTTATAGGTAAGGTGAACCTGTCTTTCTCTGAAGAGCTTCCCAGATGTTGCATGAATAATAATGACCAAATATATATTTATGGCCCCATATCCATCTGTATGTTGAAGAGAAATGAAGGGACTTTTCCCACAGAGCCCAAAACCTCACACTGCCAAAGTATGAGCATACACATCGCCCTGTTTGGGCTGGTGCACTTTCATGGCCTATCAGTAAATCAACTCCAGAGGCCATGAGCTCCACAGAAAAGGCAAGTTATTTTATCATTACTGAGGAACTAAGGAGTTCCCAAGCACACATTACTGTAAATCAAATCCACTGCCTTTGTTCACTGAATAATAATATAAAAAAAATCCACTTCTCTGCTTCTTTCCCTCCAAATTGCCCCTAAATCAATATGGACACCTAACAGATTAGTCCTGCTTGGTACTGAGTCTAAACGATGGCGAGGAGAAAAAAAAAACTCAGCATGTGCATATCCTATGACACCAACCACAGGACTGATGTCTATTCAGTCTGGGAAGGCCGACTTAAAAATGAATACTAAAAAAATGAGGTAAGAGCTGCAAGAGTTTTTGCCTTTTCTTGCTGATCTTTAATCTTTCACTGCCCAGACTAAGCATGCAGGCTTGACCCCGCCTGGCTTTACACTAAATTAATTCCAGCAGCTCCTTTTTATTTATTGCTGCAGTATGCACGCTGCTCTTGGACTTTTCTCCATTACCTGAGTTTTTATAGCCAGGAGAGGGAGACCTTTGAGAAGCCCCCATGAAATCATTCACAGACCCATCTCCCCTGGTCATAGCTCCTTACACTTTGCCTCTCACATATAAACAGATGCACACATGCACCCATTTGTTGTCCTGGGCCTGGCCTTTTTTTCTGTATCTTCCATCTCAAATTTTTACCTACTCATGCTTGACTACCATGTTAATTCAATATTTGACCGCAAGCCTGGAACTTGTTCATCTAGTTCCAGTTGTAGCCCATTAAGACAAGTCTTTTATTTGAGCTTTACATCAGTTTTCACATGTATTTCTATTATATGCTAGGCATAATACAATTTAATTTCCATTAAAAAAAGCTGTCAGGGTGAGGAAAAAAAATATCTCAAGTACAGTTTTCTCTTCGTTAACTCTCTTGCACTCCACCTCATATCTTTCCATTATAGTAGCTGACTCTTGGAAACAAGGATTACCAGGAGGCTCAGGTCAACATTTACTATCTTTCGCTTTGCCAATACACTCAAAACTCAAAAATCCACTGTAAGAGCACTAAAGAGCTCATATCGCTTTAGTCGTTTGGTTGGGGGACGCCTATTCAAGGCAGATATTGTAGGAGATCCTGGACCTTGTGTACTATAGTTTTAGTAAAGAAGTATGCCAATAGATATGCAAATAATGCAAAACATTTGTAAGACGGCCACTTTAAGTGACTGAGGATGACACCACTATAGTTTATAGTCCCAGAGTGTGTTATGATTGCCTTCCCTGTAACATGCTTATTAAAACTCACCTCACAGGAAAATGAACCAGATGGCAAAAAAGGGGAAACGAATTAGTCACAGCAATCAATTCTTGTTTGTGTCTTTGAACTGGCAACAGTTAAAGACAAGTCTGTGCAAACTTTGAGGTTGGAGCTAACATGCCTAACACTGCACTGTGTGGCTAAATTACCCATACTGAGACCTCTAACCCACTTTTTCTGACCAAGATCAAATCTATAGCAGCAAATACAAAAATTGGAAAAATGTAAAACTCCATTCCTGATGTTCAGTAGCAGGTTTGGAATAATGGCTGAGACTGGCTGCCTGAGGTAGAGGGCAGTGAAAATACAGTTACTTGACCCTCTAATTCAGCTTTTGTCAGAAAAATTAAATTCACACTGAACATTCAGTCAATGTTCTAGGGATATGGGGCGCCTCATCTGGTAAAGTGTATGTAAAGCCTATACCACGTAGGTTCTGACAGCAGTAGCCAGACCTTTGTTTCATGTCAGTCCCTGTTTGTCCATGCTTTTCCTGTTGCACTCTCACTATCTCACTGTCATATTGACTCAATAACATGACAGTGTATATACAGGCGGGCCTCGGGGTACAAACGAGTTCCGTTCCTACGCCGGCGACGTAACCCGAATTTCGGCGTGTCGGAATTTACCGATGCTTTACCGATGTTCGTCGGTGTCTCGCCTTTCTCTGAGCTTTTGATGATATCCAGCTTCATTTCCATTGTAATGGCTTTCCTCTTGGCTGGACCAGCATCGCTAGGACATCC
>JAPTGW010000018.1:38600275-38611981 GCA_029814545.1 Apogonichthyoides opercularis
AATCTTTCTGGTACAAAAATACTTTTTTTTTTTTTTTTTTTTTTTACGAGGCCTGGCCCAAATTCCTCTCTGCTTAGTTGAAGTCCTTACCCTGGGAAAGAACTGCACCCGTTTTAAACAATAAACCTCTGGGGAAAAGTGTTTTCTATTCCTCCCCTTCCCCCACTGTATTATGAGAGTTAATAAAGTTAAAAGAATAATGCACTCTGTATTTTAAAAGAGGAAGTGCACAACATGTGATGGGGCACTGGATGTCAAAAGAGACAGGAAAAACAAAGCAAAACAGAGACAATAGTCTCATATATTCAAAAGACAAAGACACCTTTATATTTTGAGTATGACAAAAGTGTGCAATAGAAAACCTGCTCAGACGGTGCATACTTTACCCCAGTAACGTCTAATGCACAAATATCCTCTTCTTGTGTACAGGCAGCAAACATCTTTAGTTAGTATTTACTCACAATTTGTGCAACCAGTGCAGCTAGGAAGGCTCATTTCTGATGAAGATATGAACAGAAAATCCAACAAGTGAAATTACATTTATCATATTCAAATAACTGTCATTCCCTTCCAATGTAATATACAAGAAGTGACACTCAAGTGCTGGAACATCTTGTCAGCGTATAATTGAGGGAAAAAAATGAGTAACTACAGTGTTTTTTGTGAAATTATGCACATTGAGCACAAGTATATGTGACAAAGGGAATCTCTACACTTAAGAGCACAAATAAAATTGATCTTCATTTAGTCATGTTTAAAGGAGAGCAAAACTTGCCCTATGGTTTACAAGGACAGATTCTAAGGCATACCCTGGAAGGTGATGTGCATTCTTTCTAAGTAGAGCTGTGATGAGGAACTGTCAACAGAGGAAAAAGGAAGAAAAACAAAAAGAAAACTTGTTAAATGTGTAACAAGGTGGCCTGGAGGGCAATGCTGAAAGACACCTCAGCACTTGACTCTGAAGTGTGCAAGGAACATCAAACAGCCTTTCTGTAGCTATGTTGAGCACTGACATAGCCGACCACAGTGTTCAGAGACCCCTGTGTGAAGAAAACACTTCAGTTTGGCAGGAAATACAGAGGCAAAATGTGACTAAAAGACAACTGCTCTTCTCAATAGTAATCATAAGTGTTGTAACAAATCTGAGCCACATATGCTACCTCCAGGGAAACCTGTCTAACATGAGGAAAAGCTGCTGTCATCAAACTTAAATCTTAAACAGAATAACCCCATTCTAAAATGAAACAGCAAACAGTGAAGCAGATCCTATTAGATAATGTCTACACAAATTGTATAGCTGGAAGCTGTGTATCTGCCACAGAGAGAAACACCGCAGAACCTGCTCAGCAGCTGAAAGAAAATCGACAAATATAAGACCATTAAAGCTGTTAGCAGCTCAGCCAAAACTTGGCAAGGTGGTGTCCACAAATGTCTCGGCACTTTGATGTAGGGATGAGTGGGGGAGGGACAGGTGGTCATGGACTGGAAATATTCACACAAAAGTCTCTCTCTCCGGGTAGGGTGAAAAAGGCAGCTAAAACTGAGAAATGAGAGGTAGCATAAAGCAGAAACTTGTGTAATATTTTAAGAAATGGGGAGAGCGTTAAGAAGTTTCTCTTCTTCCTCTCTTTTCCTGGCTTGGTCTGAGTGTTGTGACAGCTACAGTGCAGTGGAGCTATATTTGAGAAAGACCAGCCTTCTGCCCCCCATCTCCACACACACTGTAGCCCTTGTTCATCTGCCTTAATGAAATGGCCACATGCCTCCTCTCATCCTAGAGCTGCTTGCACACTGTAGCACCTGGTAGATATAAATCAGCCCTACTGAGCTGTAGTTGGGAAGTGAGGCATTAAGCATGACATCGGCTGTCAAAGTTCAGATCGCACCGACCGCAACATCTAGTTGAACTGCTGTGGAACAGACCAGAGACCGAGAAGCAGGCCTACCATCGGCCTCTTATCTCCAGCCTCCCAGCTCTGCATGACATGGCTGCCACATCTGGGCCCCAGCTGGGCAGAAAGCCTGCTGAGCAGAGGGTAGGGGAACACTACAGCACCCACGGTACAGGGATTTATGGTAAGACTCCCTTTTAAAGGGATCAACAACTACAAAACAGTAAATATTGAAATGGTTGTTGTTTGCTGCCATTTATCTTTGGACTTTCTTATCTGTGAGCTAAGGCTCATGGGTATTATTAGAGTTTTTAAGTGGTGTTGATTCTATTTTGGATCCAGGAGATAAAAGTAGCTGAGGACATGGGTGTTGTGTGAATATATTGTATGTATATGCATGTGTATCTGTGTGGAATTTTATTTACATGAGCTGGGGTCTGAAGGTCAAACACTGCAAAAGAACCCCCACATTTCTTAGAGGACAGGAATACATCTTTGGTAAATAAGCATATGCAGACGTCCATGCATTTGGATGCATACATGTCTGGGCACATTAAAACCAGCCTGAGCCACCCTATCTACCACTCATCCCCAAAGCTTTGCTCATGAATGTTAGACACAGTATGTGCTCACTCTATACATGCATGGGATGAGTGCTAACACAAATACATAAAACAGAAAGGCATGAAGACCAGGCAGTCAAAAAGGAAAAGGTGCTATGAATAACTGAATGGAAAGAAAAAATGAAGAGACTAAAAAGTTGTGTTTTGAAAGGGATTTTTGTGGGCTTTTACAGATGGGAACAGTATGATACCGTACTCTTCTCAGCTAAAATCCAAAATACTGGGTTGACATGGAGTTAAGAGTGAAGCACCAAAGGAAAAAAAGGAGGAACAGTGGTACCAGGGGTGCAGGTTCAGCCCAAGCCTACTGTAATTTACATTGCTGGGTAATTAGCGTCAGGATCAGGAGCTCAAGACGACGACAGATGCCTCTCACAGGGAAAAAGCATGCATGTGGAGAGGAATATCATTGCTCTTATGACAAATAACAGGGAGCATGTGTCAATGTGTCACAGAAACTGCTATGCATACTGTACGGACAGACAGCAGATGATTAAATTCATGTTTTAAGATAATCTTTGGCACAAGGGAGCAAAGCAAAAGAAGATCTGACTGAATAATACAGGAAACCAGATGAGCCTTTAAAACTGACTGCATGGTCATCTATGTTTTACACCATTGTACACATCTACATGCATACACACATATGTGCATATAAGATACACAGAAAAAATGTATTATTAGATTATAACTAAGTGGTGAGGGAGTTCATTAGACTTATGAGGAAAGTAACAGAGACAGATGTAGCCACATACAAAACTAAAAAAACACCTTTGCATATTATATAATATTAATACCCTCATACAAAAGGACAGGATCATTTTCATAGAGGGATACATGTTAGTCTGTAAGAGTGGATTCAGCAGTGCTGTGTGGTCCTTGAGATCTGCACATTTAATACACATTTAATTAATGATGTCATTGTTTTGACATTGAAAGAGCATGCCAGCAAACAAGATAAACAAGATCTACCTCTGGGAAGAGTGTTATCTGAATATTAAAGGAAACAGAAAGCTGGGATATCACAGGCAAAGCTCTTTGAATCTTAACCTTGGACCTTCTGACAGTGCTATTTAAAACCCCATGAACAGGGAACATGAACAGGGAACATGTTACACTCAGCACCAAACTGCCAGCCTTGCACCATGCTGCGTGTGTGACAGACAAGTGTCCATTTGTAAGGCTAAATGTATAACTAAATAGCAGCCAGATATAGTGACACATTGTGAATGAATTCTCACTATGGAGCAGTGAGTTTTCACTCAGACTGCCATGCAGGCATACTGGGCATAGCCAAGAGTCATTACACATGCCAACTGGGAATAAAGCCATAATGCTGCTAGAATCAACATACACAGTGAAAAAGATAGAAACACACAACAAAACACCACTTACCACAGGCAGAAATGAGGCAGACATACAAAAGTCAATAATAAAAAAAAGCCGACTTGCACATGTGTGATTTACCAAATGTGCTCATCCATGTTCATGCACACTTCCTGGCACATGCACACAGGAAAACATGTTAGCAAGAAGGTGAGAATTCGAGCAGGGCCAACTGGCTCACCCTGAAAGTTCAAGTTGAGTACCACAACAAATTACAAGTTGACAGCTTAAATTATCCCCAGTACGTGTTTCTTATAATGTATACATGTTGGACTTTGTTAAGGCAGTTGCATTCAGACAGCTGTTCTGGATGAGGTATTTACATGTCAAGTGTTGTCTTTGTAAAAAAAAAAAAAAGAAAAAAAAAACATCTTCCTTCAGCTAGCCTGACCAATGACCTCGGACCCACGACCCACTTTATGTTGTCGATGATAGGACCCCCCAGCCCATCTCCAACAGATGCCTCCATATTTTAGCTGTGAGGAGGGAGAGTGATAGGGGCAGTGTAAAATGAGAGGGTGACTAATTAGTTCATAACCTGTAATTGGGAAGATGTAATATGAGTGGACTCACAGATGCCAGGTGCACCTTATGGAGGTGGGGCAGCGGTTTGCCCTTTGACTGGCTACAAGGCAGTGAGTGTGTGTTGGTGTGTCTGCATGCAAGCAGGATTAGATGAAGAGAGAAAACAACCCCTCTTTAGCAAGGGCCCCCAGTGAATACACTTTAGGTGTGGCGTGTGCATATTAGGTGCTTAAAACCACATAAAAGTCCATGTACTAAAACTCGTCACAACACAGCACAGACACGCCCAATGCAAATAGGCACAAACATACAGCTACACTCTCAAACAACACACACTATACAACTACAGCTTCATGTCCATGGGCAATTTTTATAATCTTCTACAGGGAGTAAGAAATCTGCAGCTCAACATTTTCTCATGGTTCACATGTTGGGTCAATGTGATCAATGTGCTCATGGCCCACCTAGCCAATACTACACAACTCCCAATCAATGTAATGGGGTTTGAGTGTTAATTGGGACAGACTGAGAGGAGGGGAATGATAAAGCATGATGCACTTTTTGCAGAAGCATCACAAATGCTGTACAGGGTCTTAATGAAAGCTACATAATGTTGACAACCTTGTTTAAATGTTTTTAAAAACATGTTTAGTACAAAAAAAGATTAAGTATGTGTTGAGGCAATAAAAATATTGGGTATTTGACAGAACATCTGTTTGTCTTGGACATCACCACATGATTATTGGTAATTAGCTGCATTGCCTGCAGTTGTGTGGGTGCGGTCATGCATTCCCCTCTTTGGACAGGTATTTAGGAAGCACCCATAAAACACACTACTTACTTGTTATCTACTCTTACCATCCTCCTACCTTTCTTATGAGTCATATACTAGTTTCCAAGTAGGTCCCTATGCAATACTGATATTTAACTTTATGAACACAATGACACCTTGTTGCAGTCTGTAATTTAGATGACACCAACATCTGTCAGGAATGAAATTACTTAAGGTTGACCAGGGCTGGCACTGACTGTTCAACTGTGTGAATGTTTCCCTTACACAATATAAGTAATGCAATAAGAGGTTTTCCTAGCCACTGAGCTCAGTTGAGAGAAGATACATGCTGCATATAATAGTGACCTTCACATTCTGCTTTGAAAGAAACTACATTATCCTCTTCAAACAGAAAACAAATCCAACTTCTGTCCACTCAACCGTCAAGTCTAATATTTGTCAGGGAGAAAAATTGGGAAGATGTTTCTTTATAGAGTGCTTTGGATGTGTAAATGCAGTAGTTAAAAGATTCAATGAAAAGACAATGCAAGCAGTAGAGTAGCACTCTTTATCCAACTTGTTTTTTTTGTTTTGTGTTTTTTATATGAGAATCTCAATAACTACAAAGTATGACGAGCACAGGAAAAACCTGCCTAACAGATATTGTGTCCATCAGCTCAATGGAAGTAGGAAGTGATGGTAGAGGAAACAGCCTTTACTCTGGTAAAAACTGTTTCCCCTGTTGTTGCCTGTTGTCTTGCCCTGTTTATACAGGGCACAAGGTTAGTCAATGTGGCGCCTGGCCCAGAAAGCTGCTGCACCACAAAATACACAACGTGTTTCCACTTGATGGAGAACGTCCTATTTGCAGACCAATCTAAAAACAAATATAACCTTTTTTTTGTTTATTAGAAATAAATGGAAACTTTTTGCCTTGACGTATTGTGCAAATACTAGTCTTTACCATAGTCCATCTCTCTGGACCATTAAATGGAAGTGAGGACAACTGATAGAGATGTATTGATTTCCCACCATTTTGGTGTAATTTGGCAAAGATTAATTACCATTTTCCCTCGCACTGCCAATCTTGCTGACACAATAAACACTGGTAGGTCAGAGGAAGGTCTAAAGTCAGGACACAGTCAGTCCAAAAACAAGGTGGCCCCCTCAAGACCCTGGCCAACCCCCAGCCTCTAAATTACCTAGGCTGACATCAGAGAGGGAGAGGCGAAGGCTCACTTTAGCCCTGTACTCAGGCCAGGGGCTGAGCAGGTCAAGACCTCCCCATTAGGGAGCAGGTCAAAGCCACATAACTCTTTAGGTAAGGTGAGGGTCATTGTGATGCTCTGTCCAGCCAGGGTCAACCAGAGGTCTCTGGCCACTGAGGTTCATGGCAATACAATAAAGTAATCAATCTGGCCGTTGGACCTTGTTCAATAATATACTCCCAGGCTGCACAGGGTCACCACCTGTTCTCTGGCCTCTCCTTGGACTGTCCTGGTCTCCTAAAGTGCCTTGGTCTTAGATTTCACTGTCCTGAAGGGAAACTGAAAGACCAAGGGGGACAGGGAAATCAAAATCTGGGTCTAGTCAGGCTCCATGTCAGTAAACCATGACAAACATTAGATAGAGTTATTCGTAGAAATTCAGGCGGAGAGCTGGACATACATTGATACAAGTCAATTAATAGTGTCAGTGTAAGTGTTAGCCTACACCCAAGGCCAACAGTATTAGCACTGTAACTCTATTGGCCTTTTCCCTCTATAAACGATACCTCCATTTAAACAGACATCTAACATCCAATACTTCCTAATTGCAAGTATATGGTAACAAACTGTGTAAAGACTTAAGGGGGACAGAATATGCTTTGTCAGAGCATAGTCTAGACATGCACATACTGTAGCTGGGGAATGAAATAGACACTACTCACCACCATGAGCTGTATTCTCTTTGAGAAAGTGCAGATGCGCATTTTTCTATTGTACTTTCAGCATCATCTTTATCCCAGACAAAATCTCCACATACACTGTATGTAGCCCCAGCAGGATACATTATTCCTGATACTGCTAATCCCTCTACCTTCCTAATTTCTTTCAGGTTTTTGTGACACACATTGCCAGCACTGTTTCTTTCCCCTCCCCGTTCTGTTCTTCCTTCTTTGCCCTCTCACGCTCGCCATGAATGGAGGCAGACAGCATCCTTGGCGGCTGCCAGGATGAAACAGCAGTTAATTCTTGGCTGCCCTCCCTCTCTGCTTAAAGGCAGGTATAGAGTTTCCAACAGCTCCAGCTGGCTGCATACAATGGAGATCTCAGTGCACGGGCAGAGTTCCAAGCAGGTGAACAAACCTCTCCTCCTTTCCCTTATAGCCCTTATCAGTCCTCCAGCAGCAGCGCCACTAACACCCCTACACCTCAGACTCCACCAGAGTTTACCCTATCGTACTCAAATTCCAGCCGACCCAGCCCTAAGTGTAACACCATTTCCTGGCTGACAGTCCTTGCACCTTGTCTTACCAAGAAATATAAAACTGCAATGATAAGATCTGAAATAGAATCTAATGAGCTAATGAAACACTGCAGGTTCATAACCCAAGATGCTGCCCAAATACGCAGATACAAAAAATGTAGTAAGATCATTGTCTCAGTGTTTATTTCTGTCATGAGAATGATATTGTGACTTATTCTATTACTCATCTACTTTCTTACTTTTCTTCCTCAGCTCTCTTCTGCCAACAGCATGACATGTCATTAAGCAGCATAATCAGCATGCTATTTGCATACATCTGCTTTATTTTATTGATTGCTCCTCATTCATTAAGATTCAGAGTATATAATTAATGACCAACCCCCTGGTGCCACACCCTGGGGACAGCTAATTCCACTGCATACCAAGGGGATTTCAGCAGAGGGCACAAGTGGGCTTGTCACAGTGGGCACTGGGCCAGTATCAGTCCCGGTCCCCTCCCTGCCTGCGGCTGTCCTTGGTCCCAGCCAGCTCTTCTAACAAGGAGAGCCCTTCCCAGGCCGCGTTAACTAAAAGGACAATTATCTTGAGAACAATGATGCTTTTCACAGGGGCTGTGTTGTCATTAATGCGGTGGATCTGGTTACAGCAGCCAGCTTAAGCTAATTAAGGAATGCTTTCTGTGTACTCTCATTGCTTCTTAATTAAGTAAGATTCATTTCAAAATGGGGACAAACACTCACTTTTTTTTTAGGATGGATCGCTGGTTGTTTTACCTTTGAACAATGTTTGGATTCAGTTATTTGGTCAGTTATTATTTTCATATGACCAAAAACAGCTCAGAGTATTTGCATTTATAGGTTACATTTCCTACATACTTGGTCTATTACACAGCCAACCAATGAAGGTATGTGGAACAATTAAACAAAGACTAATCTGATATACTAAAGTACTATGTCTCTGGATGATAGTCTATCAGGTATCAGCATTTCATAATAGAGCTCAGCCATAAGCACTGTTAGTTTACAGTAGGGTTACACACCTGGCTTTGTCTATGTGGCTGTGATCATGTGGTTCAGTTTGTGAAGCTTCAACTCAGTCACTGCAAGCCTTAAACTTCACCTGTCACAAACACAATTTGGATCCTGCTGTCTCCCCATCTACCTCCCCTATTAACAATGTACTCTGATTAGAAATGGCCGACAGACTGACTGACTGATAGACAAACTGAATGCTCTGGGAACAGTTGCTTTACAAAAAGACAGCTGACTCTTTCTTTCCAAGCAGCCTCCTGACCTTTTACACAGGAGAGGGCTGTTAGTCACCAGTCACTCACCACTGACTGACAACATGGGGAAAACTGAATAAGAGAAGAGAGAGGGGATGAGTGTGCGTGTGCACATGTGTATGTGTAACGGCAAGAGAGACACAGAAGTCAGGGAGTCCTGAAGTTAGGTCCTACTGCATTCTCCAGATCCATGGCTGCTGTCTAAACTGGGACTGATATATGTGCAGAGGTTAAGATGACACATAAACCCATTCAAAGCCATGCATATCCTATCTAATGACATGTACTTACTGATGTCTCCAAGACAATAGCTCTGGCTTACAGCTAACAGGCAGTCAGGTAACCAATCATATGCAACCTAGTATTATTTTAAAAAAAAAACAAAAAAAAAAGGCTTCTAAGGTTATGTGTTTTTGGTATCTAAGGGGTGTGTGGTGGTTCACGCGGGAGCGAGCAAATGTGTAAACACAGACACACATGAGCGCAGGGATCTGGTTTGGCAAGTATATATGTCCTTACTTGCTGGGTATTGTGAAGGAGGTTACAGCTGTTGATTGTGATTAAAATGTAAACAAAGGTTGAGTTCAGAGAAAGGGCGAGTATGTGAGTTTGAGGGTTGATCAACCCTCACAGTTTTCCACACCTACTGAAATATTTGTATTATTACAAACACTTATATTAACATTATTTTACAGATATAGACAATGATTTCTAATTCAAAAAAACATGACGTTTTGTTAATTGTTTGCAGACTAAACTAATGTCAGGTCAATAAAAAAACAAACAAACAAAAAAACTATTAACTATTAGTGCCCAAAATTTTAAGATCGGCTACAAAACCATGTAAATATATATCAACAAAATATGAGAATTTATCTCCTCCCTCTCATACCCATGTCTGGGGTCATGTTGACCCCATCGTGACTGCTTTGCACATCAACAGCAGCGCTGCTTCTTCCATTTACCCAGCTTTTAGCTGCTCAACAAGAAAAATGTACTGTTTTAAGTAATCCTTGTTTGTACTGACCATAATTGATTGGGTAATCCTGGTTTAACATGCACTAAAGCCAGTGCTTAAGAATCTATTAGGAGGGCTAGCAGCTTAAAGAGGCAGGATCTATCTAATGTTGACTGCTCGATCAGTGTTTCTGTGCCTAGAGGTTGGAGGTGTTTGATGACCTCTTCTTTTCAGACCCATTTTATTCTCCATCTCTCAGTTCTCTGGTCATTTTTGTCTTTATTAGCATTCTCTTCTCTCTCCATCTTTAACATCACTATGTTTCTCTGTTTTATCCCATTCAGTGCCAGAACAATGTTTGTAAGTGCCAAGGTACTGCTGAGGTTTATCTTCTGAACTCTCAAATCTCTTGGACGTCTTCCATCAACCTGGTGACACAGTTCTGGTGGTGTTTGGGCTTGCTTTACCTGAAGCAAAAACCTACTGTAGCTCTACAGACACCATGCCAAAAGTCACTGTCAACTCGACATGACACAAGCCACGCCACACACTCATCACTGTGACAACCCTGTCATAATCAATACAAATCTCTCAGAGTCAGCATGAGGAGGAGAAGTATTGTGGAACTGGAGAAACATAGAGTGTGGGGGGGGGGAGGCAGACACACTAAGTACAGGTCGTGGTGCTGTCAGTGGCTCTGTGATCCAGCATCAAGTGTGGATGTAATTGTGCACACAGAACAGTAGAGAAGGGCTAATTCCTGCACCTCTTCTGCCCTGACTGCTGTGGTTTCTAAATGACGCAGGAGGTGAGTAGGCCTCCACACACAGACACACACACACACACACAGTAAAGAAGAGAAGGAGAATAATCCCCACCAAGACCTCTGCCCTAATGGGGCCCACTACTGTAATTACAAGGCAGAGATTTCAGATCAGGCACTTAAGTAGCCAGCTAAGAGTGCCCAGAAAACAAAAAGCTCTGTAATTATCGTCTGCCTCCTCTCTCCTCAGTGCAACTTCAGTTACCTGTCATGCTGCTGTTTTGTCAGGAGTTCGTTGTTTCCTGGATTCTCCCTAATCCATGGCTGGAAGCAGCCCTGGCAGTACGCCTGCCTGTGCAAGATGCACATTTCAGCTTGCGGGGGTGAGTGACGACATGGCACACAAAGATAGCAGAAACCTGAGTCCTCACAGCCCCACAAGCACATGAATGCATTTTTTTTTACAAGAGAAGGGAGGAAAAGAAGGAGGGGGAGTGTTCAGTTTGCTCTAGACAAAAGATCCATTGTGCAGTGAAACTTTATATACATATTAGAAACTCGAAACCCATAGCCTCTGCAAGCAGGATTCTTGTAACTGTGAACAAGATAACATTACCCTACCATTCTTTCCTTCTGTCCACAAAAAATGAGAAAAGACTTCAATCCTACTTTTCTGCAAGGGTCTTATTCCTCATGATAGATTCCTGTTTTTTTGCAGGGTCATCTAATATCAGTGATAAGAGAGCTGTGGTCTCCAGGCAGTTTTGTGGCCCATTAGGTAACACATTCCCCAGGTGGAGCAGAGCAGGAGGCACAACTTGTCGACAGAGATTTGCACTCAGCATTATCTCTGCTTGCAGTCAGTCACTATCGTCTCACCTCTCAGGTGTTTCAGAAGGAATGTTACGTCCATTCCTAGACTTGCTCATTCTCTCACTTCAGCCTGGAATGCCTTCCAAACACATTTCTTCTTCTTCTTCTTCAACAATAATACTGTACTACCTTCTGAACAAGAACAATGTACAACTTTGAA
>JAPTGW010000018.1:38698196-38715676 GCA_029814545.1 Apogonichthyoides opercularis
CTGCGCCATTACGCCAGAGTGAGATATAGTGGGATATTGATCCCAATGCCACTTCATTTCGCAATAACTATTACACGATATTCTCCCCGGGCTGCACGCGGCTCCTGATTTATGCTGCCTTGCTATTTACATTAGCAGTAAGTGTTTTTCTATACCAACTGAGGAGGGTCTTACAGCCACACAAATGGACATGTGAACATTCACATTTCATACCATACCTGTCTTTTTGCTGCCTTTGATGCCTTTTCACTGTAGCAGGAGTGCTTAACACTGCCTGCTCCGTGAGTAATGGAAGACACAGACATAAACATATCGAAGAATACATCCCAGCCTTCATTATAGTTGCGCTACTGACCTTGAGGCAATGTTATTCTCCTGTATTATATCGCATTCAAAATACCTACTTGATCACATCCACTCATTTTAACACTATGTATTCAGATTGATCTTTTTAAATTACCTATATTATTTCACTGCCATTTACTGTGCAGAGGCACAAATAAAAATGCTACTTGTGTATTTAAAAAAAAAAAGATCACATAGTATTTTATAGTAAATTAGCATTTAGATTTTTAATTCTTACATATCTACCATTTTAATATATAGGTGAAAAACCTATAGCAGGTTGTATCATTTATACTCTATTATTGCATGTGTACAGCTTCACCAAAAACAAACCTAATTGACTGGTGCAAATTTGAAAATCATATCATAAGTAATAAATTGTGGTAACGTTCAAGATAATTAGGATAAGAAGCCTGTACCGGTACCAGCTGCACACTCCAGACCTGGGTCTTGGCCAAAGTGGCTTCCCTTGCAGTGCCAGGCTGGTGCTGAGTGTTTGTTTACACACAGAAGAAAGCTGTGTCAATGGCAGAGGAGGAGGCATGAATGGGGAGGAAGGGTGGGAGACAGACCGTGTATAGTGCTGACATACCCACAGGCAACTCCCACAGGGGGCACTGCGCCTCAGATGCCGTCACTGCTACACTGTGCCACAACAGAAAACAAAAGGACTAATGATCCTTAATTGCTCTGGAGCTGTTTAAAATCAGATGAGTGTCGCCTAAGCTGCAGTATGTAAATCACATCCCCCTCCCCTTCCCTATTTCCATTGTACCCCCTAAGCTTTTTCCCCTGGCACAATCAGGTCTTTTTCTCATAAGGGGGCGGGCAGCTTAGCAGGCTCGCTGCCAAGTGAGGGGAGCTGGCAAGCATGGTAATGTGCAGACACTTGTTGCTACAATGCCTGCCTGTTACATCGGCACATGGGGAGAAATGGGGTGGATGAGGAGCGTGTGTGAGCAGCAGATGGACATCCTATAGCCTCCACGTGCTTACATATTAAACACGGTCCCCAAAAAAGAACAGGGTGCCGTTTCCTGCAGACACATGCACGTCCTATTCATTCATAGGTCTATTCATATGCAACACTAAGTTTGATTGTACGCAAATGACCCTTCGCTGAGGGTTTGTGAACGCAAGTCTGCATGTCTGTGTGGGACTGCAACTGAAATTGTATACGCTGGTTTGCATGCATGTTTGCATATGTTTCACAGTGAAATTTGGTGTTCTGTCCAATACATGTACACTTCAGATTTAATCACAAAAAATGTGCAAATATGATTATTTTATGTAATTTGACCCCATAAATCTGTATTTGTTAAACACAGTGCTGTTTCCTGTGAAGTCATATAAATACATTTTGAAAAAATATAGAAAAATTAATTAATATTGCTAAGATTAATTGATTGTTCTATATTTTTTCAAAATGTTTTTATAACAAGAGACACAATTGTGCATCAAAATATCAGGAAAACTAATTTATCCCAGTAACAAATGTTTAATGTGATGTTTTACTAGTGTTGATTTGCATAAGTCAAATAACCCAGTGGAGCTGTAGGATAATATATGTTATATCCAGGATTAAGCCTCAGGTCATGCATGTGTCTAAAGCCTGTGACCCAATGAGATGTGAGCGATGTTCTCCTGCACCCCTGGGTGTGCCACTGCTCCCACCACACCCATTAACATCAAGCCCTAATGCATTTCCTATACCTGCATGCTTTCCTGCTATATGGAGTCTCTGGTGATTTAAAGACAGCAACAAACCTGTCCCATTTTCAGACTGACATTATTGATAGACTGTCACTTCAGATTGTAGGTAACTGCTAATGGTTATTTTATGGTGCATATGTCAAATCTGATGTGTGCATTTTTTTTCATCCTGTCTCTTACGCTGTCTTTCACTGTTTTTATTTGAGCCTAATGATCGCCTCAAAATCATTGTCACACATTTATTAGAACAAACATAAGTCCCTTACAATGTACTGTGTAACATTTACAAAATTGACCTTTCGGGAATATGACCGGCTGAGTAAAACGACAAAACGATTAGTTTTTTCTTTAAGTTATATTTTATTGACCATTAAAACTTGTTGTTGCTGATGTGAATGCATTGTGCTTCTACTGTAAACTGCACAGTAAAGTAACATCTTCTAAACTAGATTTAAAAAAATAAGGGGAAAAAAATATGAAATATTAAACACTGTATATTTTATCAGTGTCCAACGTGTTGTTCTAAAAAGCCAGCGCCCTGAATAGACCACCACCTCCTCTTCACCCCTCTACTCTTTATCCACTCCAGTGTTTTCTCCCTGTGAACCAGTATCCCCTCTTGTCATGGATTAGCCTCCATACTTGCATGAACAAAGACTCAGTCAGCATGTGTTTATGTGTTGGTCCATGTGTTGTGTGAAGAGGGGACATGTCTCCCACTTATATCCGGATCTTCGAGGGCCCCAATTTGTTAGGCATTAATCAGAACACCTGCTCAGTGGGCACCCTGTGTCAGTGGTTCACTTTGTGTCCCCATGGTTTCCTGACTGCCAGGCATTTTGTTTTACCACTTGAGTCATCAGTGTCATTTGAAATCAATTTAGTGGCTGTTCTTGATTTGAGTATGCAAATGCTGCAGAGTCCATGCAGGGAAAAGAAACGGAAAGATTGAAAAAGAGAGCTGGCTACTATGCATTACTTAGGCATTAAAGGGCTATAAGTAATTTAGGTGTTGCTCTAGCAGGTGGGTAAAAACAAAAGACTAAACAAAAGAAAGGCGAATTTAGCCCTAAACTATGACAATGACACAGTACTGCTCTTTCCTGAAGGACAAGACATGCAAGAGAACAATGTTTGAGGGAAAAAAAGAGTAAAATGGTATGACAGGACAAGGAAGACTAGGTCAGAGAGAGGCCAGGAAAGAAAAGGAGTACAAGAAAGAGGTAGCAGAGGAAACAAATGAATAAATTCATGGGGCACAAAACGAAAAGACGGATGGAGGGGAGTGGAGTAAAGGAAGGGGGTTGGAGTCATCAGTGGAAGATTTTTATTGTCCGGACACAGGAGATGCACACAAAAGCACTGGGAAGATTCAATTAAGTATCATATGCAGTGACCTTATTGCCATGGTTACGGAACAGAGGAAAATATTAATCAGGCCTGCTCTTGCAACAGGGAGAAAGATGGAGGAAGGAGAGATAGAAGGAAGAAGACAGAGGGTGGTAGGGGAATGAAAAAGATAATGGCACAGTCTCTATATGTGTTGGATTTATGTCTATTTTAATGAGTGGAATTTCAAAAGCTTCAAGACCATCCCAACCAGGCTTTGGACATTTGTATGCTGACACGGAACACGCCTTTGTTTGATGAGTTTTCAATTTTTTCTGTCGCAAATATATTTTTGAAATGAAAATAAAAATACTACCCCGCTACCAACAAAACTCAGATTTTCACAAAGAGGAGTAACAAATGTAGAATGAGCTCAATTCAGAACTCATTTAATACAGGGGCTGAACTTACTTCTCAGCTCAAAAAGATTTGTTTTAACTTTATCTCTTTATATTTCAGGTCAGATTTCACGTACCCAAACATCTCCCGATTCCTTCTTAGTCAGAAAAAAAAAAATCTAGAAACCATCACGCGCGGATGAATTCATTAATAACAAAACTCACAAATGTTTGCCACATGAAAATAAAATGTTTTCATCCATCAATGTGTTGTTGTTTTTTCGGTGTAAGGGTACACTTACACATGGTTCTAAATAAATCCTCTAAAAACCAGGGCTTGCATATAGTTACAGACTCAGACAGAGAAAATTATGATGATCATTTTCAATCATATTCCATTATGATGTTCCTCTCAGTCACATTTCCCTGCACACTGCAGAAGGGGAAAGTTGAAGATTGTTCTGTTTGATGAAGCTGTAGAGTGTTTGCTCGCTGTCTGCAGGGACTGTCTTGAAAACAATCTATCTGAAACTCCCCCGCTGAGCAAAATGTTAAATAAACAAAGGCGGGGATAAACAAAATCCCTCCATTTCAATGTCACTGAGAAGAAAGCTAACATTTTAATGCTGCAATCGTAAAAAGAAGGTGGCAGCTAAAATGCGATCACCGTTTAAACTTTGGACACAGAAAAATAATTTCTAAACTCAAAATAATTTATTTTAAGTATGGAGGTTACAGAAATACAATTACTGTGCTTGATAGTGGCATCGCAGATAAAATCATCTTTTCTTCATGGTTTCTTAACGCACTTTGTCTTTCAAAACTGATTTCAGGCTCATTCTGATGCTGATGATCGTAATACTATATTAGTAAAGTTGTATTTAATCTCATTTGGTCACAGGAACTCTTGAAAAATCAAGCACATTTAAAGTTTAATACCAACACTGTATGGTTATTTTATGAAATGCAGATAACATAGAATATTTTCTTTAGTCAAGTGATTTGTTGCTTATATTATTCACTGTTACGCTGACAATGCTCAGCTTTACGTCTCCTTTAACCAAAACTGGCATGTCAGCACCAGACATTTTAATTAAAATCATATATACAAGTTATCTTGACCAGGTTCTTTGAAATACACTGAACATGCATCTTTGATTATGGTGAAAATGGTCTTGATTAAATCAGGGTAGTTCACTGTGCACGGAATAAACTGACATGTAGGTAAAAAATCCCTAATTTTGGAACTTCAATGAGAGAAGTTTATAAAGTTTGTTCTTTTTTGAGTGATTTGTAGAATGACTGACAGTAGTCATGCAGCAAATCATCCAATGAAGTCATAACCCAGTGATTTTCAGTTCAACATTGGTTCCATCGTCGGCCTACTCTAATCCTAAATCCTGGTTTCTGCTGTTCCCCTGCTCATCGCTGTGGTAGAGCCTGTGATGTCCTATGAGCCACACACAAGCCAAGTTGTAACAGAAAAGAGCCTGAGCAGAGCGGCTGTTAAAGTACCTGATGTGACCATGACCACTTCCAGAAACAATTTAATTCCACAGCTTCAGCCATCTCCAGCTGATCTACTCCTCCAAGGTCATTAACTGTGCCACACAAGGTCACATGATTAATGAGTGACAGACCCTCTGGTGCAATAACGTGTATGAACGTGGCCCATTAATTAGACAGCAGAGCCACAGAGAATGAATGGCCAGGGACAGCTTGGCCCCCTCACAACCCCGTCCTTCCCAGACCCCATTTTTCATTTTCATCTGCACAAACAGACACATACAAGCGCTCATAAAGTTCCCAAAACACCATGTGTTCTTTATAAGACAAATCATGTCCACTTAAAAAAAAAACTAATGCGCCTGATAACTTGATAATGTATGTGTAATATATGTAGACAAGAGCATTTAGACCTGCTGTGAGTAAGGGGGTTACAGAGTCCGAGGGGTTCTACTATAAAAATAAGACAAAGTCTAACAGCTGTTCACAAGTGCTGTGAGCGTTGGCCTCAGGTTGATCTGGGTATCAAGCATCAGAACGTCGTGTTGTTGCAGTCCTTCTTCCAGGAGTATGATAAGCACTCTGCATTACTGAGGGCAATCTCCAAGAGGAAATGAAACATTCTGCTGCCACAGACTGGCTTTATTAGAAGACAACAAGTCCGGCCTCTCAGGATATACAGATCAAGAGATTTAATTGATGCTGACCAACTGTCAATGCACTCCTATAGCTGGGAGAAACAAGAGTGTTTAACACTACTGCACTGTAAATAGTATTCATTTCTCAGTCTAATCAACTTAATGCAATTCCAATAAGTCCATTTCTTAGAGTGGCCTTGTTGATTTGAAACCTCATAGCCTCCGTTTTATTTTCGCCTGTGCCAACAAATGTAATGGCTGCTAAGTATATTGGGCAATAATATAAGAATGCTCTACATCTAGTGTATGCATTTCAATTTTACCTTGAGGTCATAGTATTATGGATATACCCCAGTGGGGTCATTAATCACCAATACATACACTGTATGTAATAACATCCAGTAGGGAAAAATAGACTTCAGTGACGGTTTCAGATGAGGACTTTGTGTGAGACCAAGGGACACGATGGCTATCTACATAAACAAATTTCATCACTTCACCCACTACACCTCAGCCATTTTTTCCTCTCCCTGAAGCTGGCACACATCAGGCAGTCAGTTTATGTAGCAAGCACACATTTCAAACTGCCATTGTCCCAGAAAAATAATAAACAGTGACAGGGTGAGCCAAATTCACTCAGCGCCAAACCCAGGAAAACAACGTCTTTCGGAAAAAAAAAAAAGACGAATAATATGAAGATGTTGAGATATGTGTTTGCGTAATGATGTTTTATCATGAGATGAATTCTAGGTCAGAGGATATTTATCTGTGGTTATGAATATGGAGGAATAATAATTTATGAGGCAAGCTGATAACAAACATAATTTTGAAAGGTACTGCTGACATTTTACACTACTTTTTATAAATGAACCAAAAAAATAAAAAAAATTCTTGCATCTTATCAAACAGTCTGAGAACCCCTTGACCCCTCTGAATAAAGCATCTCTCTGGAGATTTGACACACATCTCTCAGCGCAGATCTGAAGACAGCCATGAATGCTGCTTGCCCTCTGATATATTTTTAATATTCAGATCATATCAAATATGTCCTCTTTCAATAATTGATCTATCTATATACTAGCAACATAACACATGCTGAGCTTTGGCATGTGATTTCTCCACTCCAGACAGTATATCTTCTTCCCACTATTCAGTATGATAAGGAGGGCTCTGGCTGCTGCCTCAGTGTGATGCACTTGGCCAGGGGAACTACGTGGGCCATGCTCCGATGAACCCTATATCGAACCCTGCAACCACTAGCTGTCGGGCCATAACACTGTAAAACTACATTTGCAGTCTCTAGGCAAAGAATGAAAGATGAAAATGCACTAATGGCTATGCTTAAAAGAGAATCATTTTAAAAACTGATGCTATTTTCTGTTGTAATTATAATAAAAATCTCTTATTTTAAGGTCATTATTTCTTTTACAGTATGCGCCGTTCGTATCACTGATGAAACTATGCTTGTCTGTAAAGGTCAGAGTCATTGTACAAACAAATATCTACTGCGTATGATGTACATTACACTAAAACATATTTTTCAAATGGAACATAGTGCAACACAAACATATCAGAATCTAATGGACTGAGTGTTTTTCATCCTTTCTTTTGACCAACAGCATCTCCTGTGGTGGCTCATTTCCTTAGTGCAAGAGGTTCCCACCCTTCATCGCAGCCAGGCTTCAGGGGGCATGGTGGAGAGAATGTGAGATGGAGGCAAGGAGCAAAGTAAAAGAGGGAAACCATGCTGGGAGAAAGGAAATCTTCCATGTGCAGAAGCAGAGTGGCTAGAGGACATTTCACGCTAATGGCGACCGGGCCAATTGAAATGACTGCAGCGCTGCATGATTTGAAGGTCAGGAGACAGCGGATTATATTCCAGTGGCGGTGAAGGGGGATTGGAGGAGTAAAATGGTGCCTCCCCACCATCTCCTCCTCCTCCTCCTCCTCCTCTCCTGAATTATTGCAGAACAGCCAAGATGGAATCAACATAGCACCAAACCCCACCATCATTACTCTTACACACAGCACACCATGAAACACATAGCACTGTGCCGGTCTTTTCTGCTCCCGTACATCATCATGAGAAATTCTGCTGTGCAAAATTCAGAAGCTCTGTTTGTGAAACTAAACAACACAACACAACCATCTAGCTCACGACAAAACATACTACATTTAACTGGTTTCCATCATAAGCAAATTATAGCTATGCCCCACAGTAGCACCATTAAAAAAATAATACTGCAAAAATAATAATGTGCAAGTAAATTATGATGACTTACTGAACAAAAGTAACTATTCTGTGAAAGGCAGATGATTAGATTTTTTTTTTTTTGCAGTAACTCAGTGTTTATTTTTATTCTTGAGAAGGCATCATATTAAGGCAACAATTAGATTTCCTCCTGTAGACATGGGTGACACACTGGCTAAAACGGTGTGGCAGAAAAAAAAAAAAAAACACAGTCTTTGGGCAGACTTACAGATAAGGGTGCAAAAGTTACTCACACATGAGAAAAGCATAAAGTGATTATGCACATGACTGCAGTAATAAGCTCTAATAAGATGTGGAATGACCATACGTACTTCCTCCAGACTCTGTGCAAGGGAGGTCAACACGATTACATTGTGTTTTGTTCAAAAATATTACTGATTTAAGACAAAAGAACCCCTGGAATAACATGCAAACAAATATGGAAACAACAACAAATGAGGCAACAAACATGTCAAGGGGAATTTCAGAAATCAGACACATTAATATAATTAAACTAATCCCTTGGAGGCAGCAGCTTTTCTATCTGCTTGATGTGATTTTATAACTTCCTGGAGGCTCTGCGTTATTTCACAATCCCCATTAGACATGGCACATGTCTCAGGAATGCTCACCCTCAAAAGTGTCAAAAAAATGTAATGTTTATCAGACTTCGACAGTGCACTTTATTGCACTTGTTTTAGTCAGGCAGGAACATTTTCCAAAGCAGCAGTGACAGGTATTTAGATGTTCTGTTGCTGCTGACAGTCCAGTTTCAAACACGTCACACTGGTGGGAAGCTTCCAGTCCACCAACACAGACACTACTGAAGTGGACGTCTTACTGGGAGAGCAGGTGTCACGCAGCGGCAGTTTGGTTATTTAGAGAATCAGGTACTCACACTGACGCCCATATTCACCAAATAACAGAAACCTCATGAGCAAATCACTGCTCAAACCCAATATCTGATGTCAAATCTCAGTAATTAAATATCTTGAAATTGCTGTTTGGTTTTTAAATATAGAGTAGACTAATAAAAGGCACAAAAAAACGTATTATTTGATTCTCCAGAAAAAGACAGATGTGAATAAGGAAGAGGACTGAAGAAGAAAACAACTGTTGTGTGTGTGTGTGTGTGTGTGTGTAGCTGTTTGTGTGACAGAGGGAAAAGGGGATTGTGAATGTGTTTTTACGCACTTGTGCATTCATGTGTATTTGTGGGAGAGAAAAAAAAATAATAATCCAAGTCAGACTAGATGTATACAGCAACATTAAATAAGTATATATTATCTAGTTTTTATTTGTTTCTATTTTTGATATTTGAAAATATTTGTTTGAATATACTGTTACTTATATTAAATTCATTTAAAATCTAACAAATATTAATGTCAAAAATAACTGTTTTGTTTTCACTTATATTAATCTTTAATATTTTTGTGTTTTTTTTTTTTTTTTTTTTAAATCTTAGTAATTTGGCAATGCATATCATGTTTCAAGTGTTTTAAGAACCAGGGAATAATGTCATCATAAAAATATTAATTAGACCCAAAAAAAATTTTTTCTGTTTTTTTTTTTTTAAGAAAATGATGTCACCACCGACACACTGATACACAGTAGGAAGGGTCAGAATTGTTGTGTGACCTGCATGCCAGGACGCAGGATGGGGTGGAGAAAAAATAGCAGCAATGTTGCTAAATTCAGAGGAGTCCCCCACTTGCTACTGTGCTTGTAAAACTCTGCAGGAGATAACAGGCAGCCAAGGTAGTCCAGTCAATCCAGTGCATGTTTGAATGACTGACCATGTTAAGCTCTTAAAGCAGGCATTAATCCAGGATTTTCGAAGAAGGGCTAAGTTTGGCACGTTATCATGGCATGGCCCAGACCTTAGCTGGAGTTCAATCACTATGCAAAAGCACTGACAGCCTCAGTCACACAGGCCCCAGACAGGACTGCAGCAGACTGAAACAACAGACAGGAAAAACTATATGTACCGGATTTAAAATCATTTATCATTGGGGACTCAGAGCTGAAGATTTCACTTTCTACTGTCCTGCCTCTGTTTTTCTACATTTAACAGAAACACACACTGTGACTATTTCATGTACCAAACAGACATTCAGGATATGCATTTTTCTTAGCCAGGAGAAGGTATGTTTTGTCTGTAGTGAATGAAATAATCTAGCAGGAGTCTCTCACAACACTGGCTCTCACGGAGCCTGAGTGACCTCTCTGGCCAGTCTCAGCCTCAGCGCAAGCCTCGCCCCTCTAGACGTACAGAGGCCAGTCAGGAGCAGAGCACACAGCAGAGCTTTCTCTGCTCCACTCGACTCTAGATATACACAGGCCAGCTTAGATCAACATCTGAGATAGTTGTGTGCAGACAAACATATTAAGAGCTGACAGCTCCTGACCATGCATCTGCAAAGTAGCATCAAAATGCTTTAGCAGTGGCACAAATACACATCAGCCAATACGACAGCACAGCAAGCAAACAGTCATGTGACTGTCTACACATACAGCTGTAAAAGTGCACATGCACGTGTGCACAGACACAAACACACACACTTCTACACCAATCCCAGGGTGCAGTCATAGGGCTTGGGCCAAAGCTTAGGCTAGAGCATGGGCTTAGGGAACTGGGTGTGCTTGTTGGCAGATGGGGGATATTAGGGGCAGTGTGTTGACTGATAAATCTTCCTTCACAGAGTAGGACCTAAGTTATCATCTGACATATGAAAAATGCCAGAGAATCTGGGGACAAAAGAAAGGAAATTAAATGAAGGGGGGATGAAGGAGGCTTGTAAACCTGTATTGTAGCAGCTGTCTTTTCTGCTCCTCATCCTCACCTACAAGTATGCATATGAACACACGAACATGCACACACACACTGTCAGCTCAGTCTACATAGCACATTATACTCATGCTTTTACCTTTATTCTGCTTCTGTCATGAACATTAACAATAGCTAAAACAGTGTATGGCTAATGCACATGTCAAAAATAGTCGTGTTTGCTTGTAAGAAAACCTACTGTGTGGGATTTATGGAGCTTAGAGTCTGGATCACCACTGTGTCACAGTCTTCATTTATGTATGTGTTTGCTGTATTGAAGAGGATAAAAAGACACCTACTGATAGTTATTAAATATTGCATGATATTTTGATTTAATGTTTAATTATGGTGGTGATCTAACTGCAAAGAGAAAAATATGAAATTGAATAGTGTTATTTATTCTCAAAATGAGAAGGAAGATGGATTTGTTTTGGTACAATGGGTTTTCATTAAAGTTTGATATATATATATATACACCTTATACATTTGATATATCTTTAAATAAACATATGAACATGAAAAATTTAATGTGTAATTCTCCATGAGGAACTCATATTCTTCATGAACTGCATACATGTATTTGTTATAAAATTCCCCTAAAGTAGCAATTTAACACCGTAAAATGACAAAAACATAACCATAGGAGTCTTTTCATTATTTGTTCCCATATATAACCAGACTTTTTTTAAACTTTCAAAGTAATATAGAAAGTGCAAAAGTACAACTCGACAGACTAAAACATATTTGATATTTGGAACACCTGCCCATGAGCCTGTGAGTGGACAGATAATTCTCCAATCAACGCTTGTCGACTCCAAATAATTGCAATGAAAAATCAACACTTATTAACACTGAGAGAGTTACTGTGCATGGTTTATGTGTGTGTTATTGAGTGTGAGTGAGTGAGTAAGTGAGTCAGTGTGTTTGTGTAAAAGAGAGAGAGAGTCCAAATGGATTTCAGCCCTAGAATAAATCACTGTCGCCACAGAAACAGGCCGACAGCTGTGATGGATGGCTGAAATTTTTGTGTTGATGTCTTTAGTATCGCTGACAATTTGGTAGTCCTGGCTTTTCCACTTTTCTATGCTTGTGTGTGGCTAAACAAATCTAAATGCTGGCACATAACTATGTCTATAAACATCACAGTTCACACCTACATAGAATAAATAAAATAACGTTACAGTATTTCCTCTCTATATTTTCTTTTTCAGGAAGCCAAATCAAATGTTTTAAAAAGCTGTAAAGTAAATGTACACACTGTGGATCCTTTTTGCCAGAAGTGCAACACTTTGTCCAAGAAAAGTCTGCACTTTTGAGTAAAATTCTGTGATTAATTTAATACCTATCCTAACTTTTGAGTTATAAATATGTGTGATACAGTGTACGAAAGAGTGGACACCATCTTGTGCATGTGTGCTGTAATCACATGCTCTGATTGGGTAATGTGTCACCACATGACAGAGTGACAGCTAGGTGTATCTGTCCATGTTGCCTACCCTTGCTCTGTCCATGCAAACTGAGAATGAAAACATGGTTTAATAGCTTTTTCTATTTCAGTTTCTCTCCTCTAGATAGGCCTGCTGCACTCCCAAAATCTGTTATCTGGCCCTCTCCAGTGCTTCTTGGTGCTGACTTGTGGACAGTGCCCCAAAATGCATAGTCACCCCCAGCACCCACACAAACAAACAAACTCTCACACACACACACACACACACACACACACAAGTTCAAAAATTCTCAAAATAAAAAACCTTTTACCTATTACATATAGACTATACATAATGCACTGCACAAAAAAGCAATACACCTATGTATAGAGTTATGTAAACAAAAGAATGCCTTGTACCTCTACACACACACATACACACACAAGCTAAAGTTGGGCCGCTCTAAGCCACCCCCCCACCCCACCACACACACATCCTGTGTTTTCATCTGCTCTCACCTGGCAGGATCAAAAAGAGCACACTTCCCACAAACTTAGAAAGAATCAATACTTTCTCTAGCAGAAACAGCAGTCACAGTCTCAGTCCCAGCTCCATAGTAACTGTAATCAAAGTACTGTAGACTAAAAGAAAGAATCCACACAGCACAAATTTAAAAAAGAATTTACTGACCTTGCTGTCTTTTTCCTCTCTTTTCTCTCTGACGTCCAGTCCCCTCTTTTTCTTCTGCTGGTTCTTGTCCTCTAAACCTCTAGCCTAAGTAAGTCATGCAGGAGCTGCTTCCTGCTCCTACTCAGCCCTACGCCACTGTATTAGTCTGATTTCACACTCTGCAGCCTAGCCTCCTGTCCTGAAGGGGACGGTGAATGTGCTGCTTATTTAGAAGCCGGCGCGCAGTACCTGGGCTTGTAGGCAGCTGTTTAAAGCACGAGGCAACATCCAGGGTGCATAATACCCCCTCTTCCTTACACACACACACACATTCTCTCCCTCTCACTCCCTCTCACTCAAACACACATGCACACACTCACTAGCTGGCTGGCTCACAAGATAGGCAACGGCACAGACACGCGTGTGCACACACTCATGCACGCGAGTAAAGTGAAATACACACAGATGCGAGCGGTCTGTCAGAGGTCTCTCTACCTTGGCTGGGATAGAAGGCAGTGTGAGAATACACACACAGGCACACTGAGATGGGCTGGCTGCTCCGTTCTGTCTCCTTCTCTCTAAGTGTTTAGAAGACAATTTCAACAAGGGATTGCTCCCAATCTACTAGGGTGATCCACATGGATGAGTTATAATATGCTTGCCACTCTCTCCCTCTCTCTTGCCCCCCTCCTTCTTCCTCTGTTCCCTCTCTCTCATTCTCTGTCTTACTCTCTTACTCTCTCTCTCTCTCACTCTTTCGCTCTCATGCTCGTTGTTTTAGCCTATTATCGAGCCGTCACTGCTTTCAGTTCAGGAGGAAAGCCTTCCCTTCTTGGATTCTGTATTTCTCTCCTCTCTGTATGTGCATGAGATGGGGCCAAAGACTGACTCCACCTGAATGCGTATTAGTAAAATGCATTATTTATTGCAAAGCTGCATTCATTTTTTTTTTTTTTTTGATATGCCGGTGGACAGGCGGGGAGGGGAGGAGGGGAGCAGCGCTGGTGGCTGCATCAGCAGCGAAGGGGTGCACATGTGATGTGTGTGTGCTTGGGGAGGTGGGATTGGCGGTGAAGGGGGGGTAGGGATAAGAGGTCAGGATTTGGGATAGCAGGGGTCTGGAGGGAGGTGAAAAGAATACATAAGATATTATTTTAATGTATTTATTTATTCAGTGACTGTGGTTGACGTGAATTAAAATGTTAGAATCAGAACACATAAAAACACACTTTCTAATACCATTCTGATAAGCTCATAAACTGAACAACAATAAAATGAATTACTCATTTTTTGTTAACAGACATCAAATTATTATTTTTTTTTAAAAATTGAAAAAGTTTTACAATAATGTTGATTAATGTAATCCATCTCTTCCCCTTAATTATGATTATTGTATTATATTTACATATTTACATTTTTAAATATTTAAATTTACATTTTTCTTTTAAATTTTTACATTTCTAATATTATTTTAAAAAGTACTGTCACTGTAAGCTCTGGCTGAATTGTGTTGTATCAATAAAGTTGTCGCTAATCCAGTCATTTACATACACCACTGATAATTATTAACAAAATTTAAAAACTGTTTCATTTATAAGTTGATACAGTCAACACAACAAACGTGCAATGAAAAATATAATGGAATATAATAGAAATTGGAAATATTTCACTGAAATAATTTTTCCCTTTTTTTATTTGACTACAGATCTAAATATCTTTAAGAATATTAGAAAATTAAAATAAATTCCTAACACTCCCTTTGGTTCAAAGAAGGTGATGTTCTGCATAGAGAGATTTACAAGTACAATTAATACCTGAAATAATAATAATAATAATAACAATAATAATAATAATATTAAACATGATTATGATTGCAGGCCACTTTTATATCAATCAACTTTCAGTCTTATCAGATGATCAGCACTGTCGTTTTTGCATAATTCTGCTGACAGACAGGAAGACGGATAGACAGAGAGACGAAATAAGTAAATATAGTACATTGTTTTGCAGTGGTAATAATAGTTTGGAGTACAAAAACATGCACCTACTTGTGTATGTGACAAAAACACAAGCTCTAAAGTGTTCTACATACAATTACAGCCAATTAAAAATTAATTAAATTAAAAATTAAAACAACTGTCCTGAATAAATAATTGAAGACTTCAGTTTGTATTTTTCCTCTGAATTATAGTGGCTGTTATAACTTAAAATAATCTAAATATTAACTTTCTAATTGTAGCTGACTGCAGTTCTTAGACACCTTATATTAAGTGTGAATGTAAGTGACCAAAGGTGGCTCAGAGCAGGGCTTGAACTCAGGCATAGGGTAGGGGGCGGGGGGTGGGGGTGTGTGCTGGAAATGACTGTGTAAGCTGGAGTCACCGCACTGGTCAACAGGCTGCCGCAATGTGCACCCGTGGGGGCAACTGACCAGGCAGGAGTCATGACTGCAGAGTGGACCCCCAAGACTTCGTCAGCACTATCAGCCTCCCTTCCCTGCCACAGCACGAGAAACAGACCAACACAACAGAAACACAACCTGGAAAATCAGTCGGCACGAAGGCCAGGGGCTTCTACTGAATACCCAAATGTTATTTTCTCCATAGTCCACCAACAGCTTCAACGATAAATGTAATAACTAATGGACAGAATAATGTCATATATTTTTTGAGAAATTACTTGGAGTTAATTGTTTACAAAATCTCTTACTATACTATACTATAATATATGACATTCACTGTGCTGCACTTTATTATACAGAACTCTAATTCAGTCTCCAGCTGTCTGCCCCCAGTAGAGCCTGTTAACAGCTTGATCTTCAGCCACAGGATGCCCATCTACTGTACCTGGAAAAGGAAATGATGTGGCCCAGGGCCCAGCCAGGCCATTCTATCACCGCCATTAGGGCTTAAGGAGAACTAGAAAATGACTCTATTGGTATTAACAGTCCATCTCAATCATTTTAATACTATCATAATCATGAAAATTTCTAATATTATTTTTAAAAGCCTTAGTAAGAAAAAAGAAATTTCATTTCCTTTGCATAACCATCTAAAATTGAGGGAGAGTAAGTGAATGGAGAAGAAAGTGATATCTTATGAGACAGGGAAAGAAAGTGATAAAGAGTCACCTCTAATCCTCCTCACTTCTTTCACCACCCGACCATCAATATACCACACACCTCCGTCAGTCTGCAGCATCTTTATGCCCTTCTAGCAATGCCATGTTACCAGCCACTAGAGATCTGCTCAAACTAAAATAAACAGGAAAGATAATTAATATTAATGAGTGGTCTGGTCTAACAAAACTGTCATGCCCTTCTCAATCTCACCCTCTCATCTGACCACTGACATGTAAATCTGCTCTCCTGTATTCTGATAGCCACTTTGTGTACAACATATTCCCCATCTGAATCCATAAAACACTACTAAACTACCCAAGTGTTCTGGTTAGAGTCTTTTTCTTCCTCTGTTTTTCAACTTTCAATTTTCCTGAATAGCATTATTATGTATTATTAATATCTCTGAATTATTACTCATTTTACTCTTAAAATGGAGTGCTTTAATTCACATTTGAAGTACTCATCAAGGCTCTACTGTGAAATGAATGTGGAAAGATACATTATATTTGCAAAAATGCAAAGGGTGAATTAAAAATATATAGAAATACTAAAATATTAACTATTAATTTCAAAAAGATAATTTGCCTGGAAAAAATGCCTTTTATGGCTTCTTTTTTTTTAAGTGTCTCTCTGATCATGAGACTGAATGAAATGAAATGTAATTATTATATGCTGAATGTTGACCTGTTCATCAAACACATAATTCCACTGTGATGCCTCTTACATGTTCACTTTCATAAGGAAACATACAAGACTATCAGATTCAGCTTCAGTCAACAATAGAAAAACAGCACAAAATAAAAATCAAAAATAGGTTCAAACATGACAGTCTCTTCTCTCCTGTAGTTTCTATCTCCTTCATGTTCACTCTTCATGTTTTTTTTTTCACAATAGTGAACTCTAATTCCCATGATCACCCTTGAAAGCGTGACCTTGTGCTGTGTGGCAGGAGATAGCCGCAGCATGAAGACAGGACGCCACTTATCATCAAGGGACGAGGTGGCTGTTTAATTTCACACCACCAGTGGCTAAAACCCCTGTTAGTGTGGAGCATCACAATGGCAGCTACGCTGGGGGAGCAGATGTCCTAGTGAAGGGGTGTAAAGAGGGAGGAGGTTGGGTTGGGAGAAGGACAGGAGGGAGGTGGTAGTCTGTGTGTGTGTGTGTGTGTGTGTGTGTGTGTGTGTGTGTGTGTGTGTGTGAGATGTCGCTGTGTTTTACTCTGAGCACAGTCTGACCCCACGCGCATGCCCAGA
>JAPTGW010000018.1:38733239-38743528 GCA_029814545.1 Apogonichthyoides opercularis
TATTATTATTATTATTATTATTATTATTATTATTATTATTATATAATTCAAAGAGTAAATCACGTGACAGCAAATTATAAAAACTAAATAATACGTTCCTGATCATTCTAATATCTAAGGGAAAAAGCAGAATAATTAACTTTAATGCGTCATATTATTTGCAAGACCGGTGTTTTATAAACCTACACGAATTGCTTGCATTTACATTAATTAAAAATCAGCATTTTTAATTATCATTTCGTCTATTTAAATCGCCTCTTAACAAAACAAATGGGTAACTTGTGATTTTTAAAGCTGAAAAGTTACTTCGGATCGCATGAAGTTGGAGCCTAATGGACGGATAGGAGGGCCTTGATTGGATAAAAGAGGAGAAAAAAACTGCATCTAAAACTACGAAAAGCTTCATCTATATACACTTCCGTTTTGTTCATAAAGAAGTATTTTCTGTAACAAAAATGAGTCCGACATGTAATATTAGATTCATGATTAAAATTCGACTTAATTACTAATTTACTTAAAAGAAAACGAAATTAACGTTTAAAACGGTCACGTGGTATTTTTAGGAGTCGCGGAAACCTACTGAACATTTGATTAATTGTGAACTATTCAGTAAAATCGCTATTTGATTTTGCTTATTTAATTATTAATTCATTGCAATTTCTCACGTGATTGCGATGTATCACTGGAGGCTGCAGATGCTCAGTTTAGAAAAGCAGGAAACATTCAGGAATGTATTCTCTGAAATATTTACAAGATGTTATTGTTCTAAAGAAGAATTTAATTCACTAAAATTTAATGCAAGCTCAGTTTTTTTTAAACACACTCCTTAAAATGTATGTCACTCAGTGCAAGAAGGTGTAAAGTTCACTAAACTGTCAAGAGAGGGAAATTATCAAATAATAATAATAAAAATAAAACATGTCTAATAACATTAATAATATATTTATAATATTAATTTTAAAAATATATTTATGCAATCAATTTTATAATTGCTACTATTAAACTTCATTAAAAAGTTACAGGAAATATCACAATTCTATCCCAACTACATCACACACTCATAAGGTTTTATGCAAAAGGAAGTGTAAAATTGTGGCAAATGATGGACTGCAAAATAACAAAATAGTAATGATAATAATAATAAAAATGCAGCAACAACATGAGATTAAAAATAACCCCATTTGGTGGAAGGGACCCCAAAACTGTTTATCGGTTGGATTTTTTTATTTTTTATTTTTATTTTTTTTAAACTTTGGAAGGAAGATAGGTTTAGACAAGCTGTGAGTGGAACACAGAACCACGAGTATGAATTTGGGTGAGAAAAAAAAAAGAATAATGATTGAGACCAAAAAAAATGTAAAGGTGATGAAGAAGACAGAGAAGTAGCAGAGAAGAAGGAAAAGAAGAGGACACTACAGACGCAGATTAATACATGCAGTCAGGGGATGATAGGTGGTCCCAGGTGTCTGTAATGACATCAGAATGGGTGAGATCCTGCATCTGCATAGTGGAAGAGATCCTGTTTCCTCAGAAAGTCTCTTCATGAGAGACAGGTCACGGCCAATAGCCTCTGTCTGACACATAATTGGTGATATTGATTATAGGTTATCATATGCTGCAGGCCATTTGTAAGATAATGCTGCAGGGGTTAATTTGTCAGCCATTAACCTTTTGGACTGGTGTATATGTACGTGTAAATTAAGTTTAAAACAACTGCTAAATGGGTCACCTACACTCATGTAATAAAGGGAGTGCTAACATACTTAAGTTATATTACAATAGAACACAATACAATGATGACAACTTAAACACATTTGACAGGTGGCTAGTCGAGCTGGAAACTGTTCAGATTTCTGAAAAACATGTCATGTGTGCTCCATATTAACTCCTTCTCAAAGCTCCCAGAGCAGTACCTACTGTAAATTCTTGTGCTGACCCTTAAGAAAAATATCTCTTCATCTAAAAATGAGAGTGACATTTACAGGAAGCACCTTTTCCTCTTTTCTCAAATCTGGGAAGTAGCTGCTTGCCTACATGCTTACAGGACTCTGAAAGTTGATCTAGTCTGTCAATCCAAACTTAGTGAAAGCAAAAACAAAAACAACCAGCTCCATAGTAACTTAGTAAGTTCCTCCTGACCAACAACATATGATAAATGCCTGTTGAATTAGAAGTGAATATCAAAAAAGGCCCGTCTTGGAAGAATCTGAGTGTAATCCAAATCAAATGTCAAATGCATGTATTATAATTTGTCTCAATATAGTAATAAATCTTACTTTAATATTGACTAAAATATAATTTTTACAGCTCTCACTTTCTAATATAATTTGGTTAAAATGTATTTCTGGAACTCTATAGAGTAAAAAGTAAAAAAACAAAAAAACCCATTTTGTACAGCAGTGAAATGTATTTAACTGCTTCGGAATATCACAGTTTTCCACATATTTTGGTTTTATCTCAGCAAGGAATAACACATCAAATACACAAAATCACAGAAAAGAGAAAAGCTGTAACCTTTGAGAAAGTCGATCAGAGGCGATCAGAGGTGTAGAAGCACCTAGTACAGCCCAGAGCAGTAAAGACAACCCACTTCAACTTCAAAAACATGACATTTGCCACCTCAGAGCATAAAATGTGTCTCTCTAACTCTACACCTGTAAACTTGTAAACCCACACAATGTAGATCAAGAGGAAAACTGAGCTATTCTCACTCCAGCAAACAGTATTAAAAGTTACTCAGTAATCTGTGTACAAGAGTACTGTCATGTGTACAGTGTGCACATGCAAGTGTGTGTACGTGTATGTGTGTGTGTGTGTGTGAGAGAGAAAGACAGGGAGTGGGAGGGAGAGAGAGAGCGAGAGAGAGTGAGTGAGAGAGAGAGAGTGAGTGTGTGAAAAAGTCAAGGCATGAGTGAGTGCTGGTCAGCAAATCAGTCAGTCAGCAAAGCTCAGTAGACAAAGTGAAACAGAGCAGGGCAGATCCACAAAAAAGGAAGGCACAGGTACCTGTTTGGAACAATCCGGTGTTGGGATCAGCCCCTCCAGCTTGGCATGCATTAATTATCCTCTAGAAAGATGGGTGCTCCTGACCCGGCACTTCTACTGTCCCACAGTCAAAGAAAAGGATGGATGGAGAGGAGCAAGAGAGAAGAGGAAGAGAACTGGGAGACGAGGAGAGAAGAGAAGGAGAGAGAGACAGAGAGAGAGAGAGAGAGAGAGAGAGAGTCAGATCCACTGCTGCCCTGACACCATGACTGGTCCACGTGAGATTGATCACACACCCGCACTCACACACTGAGGCCTCTGCAGTGACAAGGGGGGAACTGCCAAGGAGCAAGCTTTGTCTAGCCCGGGGACACACGTAGCCAGACGCACGCACGCACGCCCGGCCACAACACAACACACACGTGCACACGCATGCATGTTAGAGACACATGCACGCACAAACACATGCACACACTGACACAGACAGACGCACAAACACAGCCGAAAGCTCTTATTTTTAATCCATCATTTCACCAAAACAGAGCTCAGCATGCCTTACACTATTCTTTTCTCTTTTGGTCATCCAGACTATGAAAATGATTTGGTGTTTCAGAAGCCCTCATTAGAATTCACTGACTGCCCCTTGCACATCTGTTCAGTAGTCTAATGCCTGTTAGGTTGCGGGGCAGCTGAAAATGGACAGCAAAATAAAAAGGGTCAAAAGTCTAGCACTGAGAAGCGAGGGCTGTGATTACACACAATAGACAATAAAAGAGATGCATATGAGCGGCAGCAGTGTGCCTGGCCTCTGCACCTTCAGGGAGGACACCAATCTCATGAATGCTTTAAACACACACAGACACACAAAAAATGCAACACATCTACTGATAAACAAAACAGTTGTCAGCACCCACACCGAGAGTAAAAGTGTAGAAAGGACATTTACATTCAAATGTGAAATACTTTGAGTTTTGGAGAGTGCATACTGAAGTGAAAGGTTCGATGTCACTTTATTTTAGTGTCATTTTCCTTATTTAATAAAATATTATTGACCGCATCCTTTCATTTCACATATACCATTAGTGAAATAAACATGAACCAGTGAGATATGAGCAGTGATGCTGATGTTGAAAATCAATTTGCATTGCATTAACCAAACATAAAGACTAGGACTTCAATTCTCTGCTGCTTAGAAAAATCACATTTCCCAAATCAAGCGTCCCCTTCAGCCATCTCCTCCTGACACTAACCAGGAGGGGTTGTCTCCGTCAGCTGGCCTCTATATGCAGATTGATCCAGATGGACATAGCGTCCAGACCTCCAGTCCCCCATAGACCCTCTGGCTGAACTTGACTCCCAGCACTACAGATGGGAAGGAGGGCCCCTCACCTTTGGTGAACCCTGGACCCCGACGCCCTCGCCCCCACTACAGCAGATCACAGACTGAGCCACCTATCCAGTATTCACCAATGACAATCATTTCAGATTGAATTCAGGTTGCTTTCTCAACAGCTATCATCACAGATAGCTGATCAATACTCGGACATTATCACAGAACGCTTCCTCAAACACTGTGTCAACATGTGAGTGCTGGTTGGGGAGTGTGTGTGATCACTGGAGTGGAAAGGAGCCATGGCTTGGCGGTTACTAAGAGGAGCCTTAGAGAGGAGAAACCTTTGAGCAGAGCTTGAACCCTGGGGGCTGCAGGTTTGACTGGCTATGTTGCTGAGCATGCTGGGCCACAACTTAAAAGGAGATCAGAGGGCTGTACCTCAGAGCAGCAAAGCCCTCTTCCTTCCTCCTCATCTTGCAGTCCCTGCACACACAGACTGTCCGTTATAAAAACCACCCTACATATTACTGGACGCTAATACGCACAAAAAGACAAAAAAAAAACAAAACAACAACAACAAATAAATACAATACAGAAATGCACCATTGCCTGAAACACATACCTTGAAAGTATTTCCATATACACAAAAGTGAGGAAAAAAGAAAACAAAACATTGCTGCCACATCTACACAGTACCAATACCTGAAAACATAAAGTGATATACAAGTATACCATGAGTGTCACTTCTTAAAAACAAAAACAAAACAAAAGATAGAAATGTTTCTGTTTTTCTTTAGAATCATCTCCCACATATGTTTCCACTGCTGTAAAAGCTAACATACAGTCTCATGGTTTTTAAGTATTTCAGTGTCTGCGCTGACCTTATGACCTTCAGTGTAACAGTCACTGTGCAGTCTGAGCCGCTGTCTTGCATGGCTTCCCTTAGGGCCTTCCCTGCCATTCTAACCTTGTTTCTGATCCAGTCCTGCTCTTCTCCCACATGTTGTGCTGGGCTAATGCCGTTTCCTACTCCCCTCAGTAAGCGTGCCATATATTGGTCTTATCAGAGGCCTATCTACGCTGCACAACATTTGCCTTTCTGGAGCCTGGCAGTGAGAAAGCCTGTATCTTCATCAAACACCAGTCAGCAGACTGAAAAAGGGGATTGAAGGACTGCTTTATGAATTATTGAGATTAAAATCTTTCTTATATTACATATCCTTTCCTCCTTCTATTCCATTTTCTTCCCTTTCTTTTTCTTTTTTGGTTACATTTTAAAACATTTATATCCCTCTGTTCCTGAGTAAACGAGCTCAGGGCTGATTTTCCATTAAAAATAAAAGTTTAAGAGAGGAGGAAAGAGAAGAAGTGCACAGCTTGGTCGGTTTTAGGTTTTAGTCATCTTTAATCAGCCTAGTGTTTCTGTGCCGGGGAAGAAAAGAGTCAGATGAAACAACCGCGTAATGATTTTTTTCTTACTAGTTTTCTTCACTCTTGGATGTTGGAAACTTAAAAGGAATGTAAAAGAAAGACTTTCTTACCTTTTATTATTACTGTCAGTGAGTCCTTGCTCATTCTGACTTTGTTCAGTGGTCGAAGCAATTTTCTAACTTATTAAAAAAATGATGCATTAACAATGTACTTGCCATTATCCTAGGTCAGGTATTTTTGAATGGTGGATTCATGGCTGAGCGCCTGAGCATTTCTTTGATGATAGTCTGCCTGTATCAAAGAGACTGGCCTTAACCTGTGATATGATCTCTTTCTTTTTCTCATTTTACCTCCAAATGCCTTACCTACTGGTTTAAATTGCATTAATTCATTAGGGAAAAAATACATGAGCAGAAGGGCATAGACATTTCAAAAGTACAACGGAAGTGGCTTCATATGCAGTAAAAGCGACAATTCTGTCAATCACAAAACTTCCTAATTTGACAAGGCTGTCATGAAGAACAAGACTGCTAAGCGCTGTTCAAACAAAGCGTTTCTCTTGTACATCTGTTAAAGCTATTTAAATTTATAGCTCATTTTAACTAAACAGTACAGCATCACCAATCACTTCAGTCTGAGCTTTGAAGAAGAAGCGGCAAAGGCAAACTACACTGTTGCCCATAAAGTTGGAATAATTTTGTTTTCACACACATTCCTCTTTTTATTCTTATTTATACACATCAGTAATCACCTCTGACCTGATGCAAAGATTACATACTGAGTCAGTTACACTTTATTTATCAAGAATAAATCATACTGTTAAAATCACTTCATGTGAAGAGGTTAAAGTATTTTATTTAAAAAAAAAACAAAAAAAAAACAGGCCAAGAAAAAGGCACCTCAAAGAGTCCCTAACTGTATCTCGAGGCCTTTAAACATCTACATTTTCACTAATCTTCCCTTTCAATTTCATACAAAAGGCACACAACGGACATAAAAATGACCATTATTCAAGGAGACGACCGGAGTCTGACTTCAGAGTATGTTCTCCTCTCTGAAGGCCGTCATAACTAGAGTATCAGGTCAAAGGTCATGAGAGCCCACAGGACCCATCCAGATCCAGGAAATAATCCAAGCGCTCCACGGAGGCCACTCAGCTAAAGCCAGTAGACAAGTCAGACATGAAGACAGAGTTAGCTGCATCACAGTGGGCAGCTTGAACAATGAGTGGATCTCACATATAGTCTCAGACCTGCTATTTTCAATGCAGATGTGATACAGGGGGCTCACCAATGTGGTCATATATTTTGAACAGTGTGTGTTTAAATGTGCTCTTAATAAAATATATCTGGGGCTGTGCGGAGTCGTGGTCCCTGCGCTCATTAGAGGTCTCTGACCAGCTTGATAAGTGCGGCTCTGCTCCATAATGATTTATTAAGACCGGGGGAGGGGAAGGCTAGTGGGTCCAAACTGCCTCAGGACACTTCAACCACAGAGACATTTAAGGGTAAAGGCTTGGAATAGAGGGTGCCTCTGAACAGATTTACATCATCTAAGATGCATTTCAAAATGAATTATGTAAGACGAAATGAAATACATAGGAGTTTCACAATTCTTGCTGCCTTTTTTCCCCCAGCCCTTTTTCTACTCTTCCTTCCTTCCGAAGCGCTCGTCTGCATCGCCCTGAGGTAAATTCATGGCCATTTGCTTTATACAGCAGAGCACTAATGGACAGACAGGGGGACATAAGGGAGGGTGTTTAAAAATGAATGGAAGAAACATGGTCAGATGTGAGCAAACAAACAAGTCTGACTAATTCACAGGTTTAGAAAGCTGTCTTGGACTGGGCTAGAATAGACAAGAGATGGAGGTCTGATGAGTTAGATGGAACATTTTTAGGGGTGGGGTAATGTAAGCGGTTGTTTGTGGGGTCAGGAGCTTTGTCACGCTGTTTTTCTCCTGCTGCTGGTGAAGAAAGAAGGCTGCAGGCTGTCTTTGCTGTGAAGGCCCCTGCACTTCAACAACCCATTTGCTTAACTGGTGTGTCACATCTAGACAAAAAACATTTGTCAAAACCGGGCGAAGGCAACGTTCCTATGCAAAACACCTATTTTAAATTGTCAACAGGTACTTTTAGTGATTGTAGATTATTTTAATACTTTTAAAGTTGGAAGGACAGCCTTGGGTTGAGTTAAATATCCATGGTGCTAAGACCTTTTAGCTACAGTTATTACTGCCAACCAGAGTGGAAAAAGATTTACAACCCAACAGATGACTGGATCCAAAAGTTGTAGAGTTATTGAATTAGCTTAGCTTTTAAAGTTGTGTATGGAAGCAAAAATAGACCAATATTGAAAATATCTGAAAAATTCAACTGACAAATTTCAGGTGCTTTGCAAACTCTGGCTTTTAAACATGATCAATGGTTTGGTTTATATGAAAAATAAACCAACTCCATCATCTTAATATACAATAGAGTTTTTTAATACAGTATATACACTACACTGTTAAACCCTACAATAAGTTTCAGCTGAAAATGTCTAAATCTTAGATGACATTTTGTCCTGCTTTGACAAATATTTCAAGTTTGCCAGATAACATATTCTTCTTAAGGCTTGCATCAACAATAATTAATCATACTAGTATAACATGATGTTGGAGCTGTGTGTACAAAAACGTTAAATGAGTTCAACCTGCGGTGCAAGTCATGAACAGGTGTGGGCTAGAGCTGGTCACCAGACATTATGAAAAGCGAGAGGAGAGCTTGAGAAACCAGTGAGTCATGGAGGCATCTCTACAGAGAAAAGCTTGGTATCCTCCAACAGAGGAAACAGGCTTAGTGGTTGGAGGATAGATCTTTTTTTTCCTTGCCACAGTTAATTTTCAAATCTCCAACATCCTATGGCTGTCTGTTTTTCTTCTTCTTCTTTTCTGTTTTTTCTGCTTTCATTCTTTTCTTTTAAAATGAAACTGGAGCTGGGGCGGTGATAGTGATAGATGGCTCAGCGCTCTAACACTTTATCCAATCCGGCGCAGATTTCATCCAATAAAGAATCACTTGTGCACTCTCAAACTAAATGGAAGTCAGGCAGCGGAGAGAAAGGGGCTGCCGTGTGTTTCTGAGCTGCGAAAATCAAATTTTCTTAAAGCTGCCGCAGCAGTGGCTGGCGGAAAAGGCAGCAACAGCCATGACTGGCCAGGGCCACAACGTCTGCACACACAATTTAATCCATCACAGAGCGCCTGACACCATATCAATCAACTTTTCATCAGCATAGCCCCCACCCCACAAAAAAGGAAAAAAAACAATATTTCTATTCAATCACCTTTGACTGAACCAGGCCTACAACCCACTGACCAATGAGGAGGACCAGAAAACTCCAGCTGGGTCAGAAATCTTTTCACATGAATGCAAGCATAAAGAGGAACACATGCACTTCTGCTCATTCTTACCTTCATGTGCCAGAACATAAAATGGTAGAGAGCATGATCAGAAATGAAAGCCATACCTACAGCTTTTTATGAAGTTACATAAGAGCATATGAGGGATAATGCACATTTAATTTACACTAATAATTTAAAAAGTACTAATTAAAAATATGTCTTAAAGGGCTGATTAGTGAAGACTTCAAGAGGAGATACTTATGTTAGACAGAAATGACGATAACACATCATCAAAATGTCTGTCCTTTAACTTTTCCTGGATGACACTAACCCTCCACCTCCCCACCTTACCCCTCCCACTGATGTCCTTTGTTCCGGGAATATAGTCCCTCTTACCCCCTCTGTATCCCACAGGCTGTGGCTCCAGTGGCCTATGATTTATAATTCATAGGGGCCGCTTTTATATGGGACCTTAGTCTACCTGATACCCTGCCACTGGGCCTGTCCTGGGACAGTGGGAGGGGGGCTCTTCATTACGCCTGGCACCGGCATACTAACATGACACCCATGTCTTTGAAGCAGAAGCACTGTATGTAAATTGGACATAATAATCCATTTTTCCCAGTCAAGGTACTGAGTTGTATTCCCGAAATGGATATTTTCCCCCAATCTGTGTTTGTTTTTTTGTTTTGCTTGTTTTCATCAACTTTGTCTGTGTTACTTCTATTTTTTGTGTTCGCTATTTTTTTTTTCCTTCATTGAAAATTGAACTTTCATTTTTTTCACTCACTGTTTGCCTTTTACATGGACATGTGTGCGACGGTGCTCTTTCTTCCTCCAGGACCTGTAAAGCTCAGGTCTCAGGATATCCACATTACTTCCTCTCCGGTTCGCTCTCTGCTCTGACCTCCTTGCATACCAGAGAGGTCTCCAACCCAGGCTCTGCTCTGTACTCTGTGCTCCTGGCCTAGGGCTCTGCTTGGCCTCCATGCTCTACTGGCTCCTTAAACCCTGGTGAGGCTCCAAAAGGCCAAACACTGTACTTGTTGTGGATGCCCCACCACCCACCAGTGTCTCTGGTGTTGCAATGGTAGGGAAAGGAGCGGGCAGGGGGGGGGGGGGCTTTTTTGATTGCCAGCAGCAGCGAAAATGAAAA
>JAPTGW010000018.1:38921053-38931865 GCA_029814545.1 Apogonichthyoides opercularis
CCAACACAGGGGGCAGCTCTTCCAGAGTCACCCTCCGACTGATCTCAATCTGAATGGGAGAACAAAATCAGACATGCAGTTAAAGAACACATTGTGACAGTTTTGTCCCAGACAGAGTTCACTCTTTAAAGAATCCAAAAATTTATTAGCAACTAAAACAGATAAAGTGAATACATTTCTTCTGAACAAAAACACAAAAAGAGAGACAAGTACAGAACAAGAGGTAACATTTTATAAGAAACACAAGAGGGTGCTGGGAACTTAAAGCCATCAATAGTAAATCAGTCAGTTTTAAAGCTTTTATTTAAGTTCCAAGGCAAGAGTCAGGCTGTGGAACAAAGTTTACTATCCATTAAATGACAAAAGGGTCAGGGTCAAAATGAACTGTTCATCTGTTTAAGACAAAGACCAATAAACCAGTTGTGCAACTAGACAACAGATGTTTAGTACAATAAAACTTCACTATCTGTACTGTGGTCATCAAAGAAATTACGATTTATATATTTTACTCTGCAACAAACATCCCTATTGATGCACGTTAATCCATCAGATCAAAGATGTGAATCTAAATCACAAGTATTTGCCAACAATAGCTATGTATTCACGCTCTATTTAAGACTGTTGAGTTAATAACTTTAAAGAGGAGAACCAAGAGTCAATTTTTGTGCAATATGATTTGAGTCAATGGCAAATATGATACCTGTTTGTGACCTAAAATGTACTTTTCCTTACCTCCTGCTTGGTTTTCGAAGTGTAGCCCTGGACCGACTCTCGTGCCACCAATGTTTCTAAAGCCTCCTGGACAGTACGAATCTTCTCTGACTGGATGTCCAGCTGCAGAGTAAAGAAAGGCTGGAGTGTGGCCGACTCCTTAGAGTTTTGTTGATACACCACCGATCTGACAAAGAAACCAAACATCCAGTTAGACAAACTGGAAGGCACCAAAAACCTACAGGCTTATACTGCTGAAGACTATCAACACAAAAATAGTCAAAATAATCAGAATTTATTATACAATTACTTTTTCCATATCTTAAAATAAACTTGTTGTTGCCATAAATGTTACAATTTTTTTTAATGCTTAATTTCACAAATACCACTTGATGACATGGCATTTGAAATTATACTGCATACATGTAACTGCCAGATTCAGTAGGTGAACACACCACAATCCATAAACAGACACTCCTGTATTCCATTTCTCTCTGGTTGCAACCAGCGCTAAGAAAATAAGCCTTTAAAACACTGTGCAACCAGTATAGACAAGGACTGTGCCAGACCAGAACCTCACAGAATATATTATTTAGGCAGACTACACCCGCACAGGTTCTTAGCTTTCAGTTTTGTCTGAAAGTTAAGACCTTTGTTTGTGGACACGCACCCCACATTCTGCTGCTGGGGCTACTGACCATGACTGGCCCACAGCAGCTGTTCATATGAAGGGCTAGTTTAAGAAAGGTCACTTCATGTCACCATTAACTTGGCTCAGAAACATTTAGAAGTACAAATGAAGAATGAATAATTATCCTCTGAGGCTGACATTGAGACTTTTCACTGAAGCTTTAACTGCAAAGTAAATAAATTGGATGTTATTACTAAGAGACTATAATTCAAGAAAAGGACACAGAGTTTAAAAAAACAAAAACACAACAAAAAATCCACACATCTGTTCACATTTGAGTATACCTGATGTGACCACCAAATATGTCAGTGATGGGCGTGCGGACAAAATCAGCTTGACGAGTGATGGAGGTCTTGTTTCTAGGGCCGACCTGCTCCCACTCATCATCACTCCCTTCTTCCTCTTTATCAGCAACATCCTCTTCCACACCTGGTTGGGACTCTGGCCCATTGGGTGTGGAAACTTCTGTTTTAAAAACAAAAATAAATAAACGAAGCATAAAGTTAAGGTAATGCAAAACATTAAAACATGTTCATTGAACTGTAATAGAATCATACAAGTCAACTGTAATGGGACACATTAATGAAAATCTTTTGGAGTCTCATCATTTCCATGATCATGTAGATGTACTTTTAGTATTGCTGTAGTACAACTCATGAAATTTATATAAATTATATTTATAAAAAAAAGAAAAAAAAAAATTCCAATCAGTAACTCAGTCTAACTATCCAATCCGATTCTGCAAAAACTCATTAGTTTTCCAAACATTCTATTCTGAACCACCAGACTCAATCAACTGCAAGGATTTTGCCTCATAAAACGACTACTATTGGAGAATCTGAATTTAAGTACAAATGTACTGCAGTGACACTACAACACAAGTTGCAGAAATACACTTTGTGAACTTCAGGAGGAGAAAATGGCAACTACACTCTAAATACAGCCTACACAAAAATGGATTAGATGGATTTTTGGCTGTCCTATATTTGTTAATAAATAAACAGTTTTAAAAAACCCTTTCAGGGCCTGGTATGGTAGTACTTAAGTGATTGTCTGTCATACGGATGTCCCTGAACTACTCATCTCTCATATTCAAAACTGAACATACTCCATTTCAATGTGATTCCAGCTTTGTATCAGTTTTCAGAATTATGCAGTTGGTGGACTTGGGCCCAGAGGAGAGATATGGTTACACTTTAGTTAAACTGCTTTTAAAAAGATGAAAGTTAAAGATGTGTCCAGACAGTCTTCAGACCTACCGAAATAATTATTTGTTTTGATGCACTCTGAATGCACAGGAAGCACCAGTACATAGCAGCTGAATTCAATCTGACACCTAAGAAAAGTATGATATGCTTTTGATACACAAATGATTAAAGTGCTTACTCTCTTCCTGAGGCGAGATAAGTTTTTTCAATGCCAGCATCTCTTCATGCAATCCATTGAGAGTGAAGCCAAGATACTCCTCCGCATCCTCTTGTCGACCCTGTGAGTGAAGCAACAGAACATGAGTGCCTACAGTTAAATACTCCTCTGCTGACTCAACATGCTAATGTGCAGACACTGTTACATGAAGTGCACGGGTCTTATTAAACATTACAAGACAAGCATCTGATTTCAGTCATTTCACTCATTAAAATTACACCAGGAGTGACTTCATTCAGGTAAGCCTTCAAATTAGCCACCAAAAACTGAAAGATGTGCATTTATTTGAAAAACAAAAAAAAAAGAACAGAACATTTTCTTCAAGCACTGTCTGTTCAAATAGTGAAAAAACCCTGGCACATTAGTGATTTTTCATTGATTTATAATGAAGGGAAATGCAACCCACCTTCTCAGAGAGACTAGACTTGATGAGAGTGAGAAGTCTATAAATGTACGTCGGTTCAAAAGGTACGCCAGGTCGAATGTCTTTCACGACCTTATCACCAACAGCTGTGAAAACATTTGTAAATCAGAAACAGACAGTAGTCTAATTCACAGGGGTTTTGGGCATCGTGTCCAAAGTCTCACCTTGCTGCTTGGCTTTAGATGGCACGGGCATGTTGTTGAACTCATTCACGAGCCTTACACTGTCAGAGATGGACATACAGGGACATCACTGAGCAAAATATACTTTCACAGAGTACACCAATGTATGTGTAATGAGATACCACTTACAAGTTGTCTATCATGGGTGTGGAGGTACATGGTCTCTGCATCTCATTATGCAGAGGAAAGGACTTCATCAGGTGATACATGGGAGGGCAAGCAATCAGGGCCTGTAGGGTCTGAGTGTTCGGAGTCACGGAGTGTAACTTGCGCAAAAGAGTGACATAACCTGCTTTAATACTCGGTAGCCATCAATAAATAAATAAATTCAGAACCCCTTGTCTCATTTCCTGGCTTTGACACTTTAGCACAACCAAAAGAGATGAAAAGGCACACATCTCCAAAAAAGTAACAACATTCATCTGTCATTAAAAAAAAAAAAAAAAATTAAAAAATTGTCAAAACAGAGCTACACTTCATGACATAATACAAACATTTTGGCTCCAATGTTATTATGCTGCAAGTACATCAATTAAACATGAAAATATCCAAATTAGGTTTCTCTGGGTGAAAGGATACAGCGTTGATATAGCACCAGTTTCCTTTGTTGATCAGTCCTCTCGGCTGCAAAGACACTGGTTTATGTATCAACTTCACATTCTCAATAAGTTCTGGGGATTCAAACAAACATTGTTTATAAGACGCAGCCCTGTATTACTGCAACAAACAATGAAGAGCCATGTCGGTATGATGACAGAGCATAAACAGTAAATGATGAAGCAAAATGTAGTTTAACAAATGTCCCTTTTTCCAATCACGCCACTTGTGACGAGAGCACGAGTGACTGTCTAAATTAGAGCAAGACCTTCCTGTACCACGCCTAGGAAGGGAGGCTGTCACTGTCACACAGTTCCCATGGTAACGTGGACATAGAACCATACAATGGATTTATGAAACATAAAAAGATGACAAAAATTTTGTTGGTATTCATTACCAACATTAAACTGTCTGATGATGCTCTGATTAGATTCACAACTTTTGATCCAATATAACATAAACACATACGCAGTATGCTCCGGTTTGTGCATTTTCAGCCTCTGCTTACAAACAAATCTTATATTTAGAATAGTTGAGCCTTGACAAACACACTACTCTATTTATACAAGCCAGTCATTGGCAGGCAGATTACTAAGCTTACAAAGAGCAACAGGTTCAAACTGATTCATTTCATCTTTTACATATATGAAGCACTCTTAACTAACCCCCGTTTATCATGTCAGTGCTTGCCATTTCATAAGCCTGTAGATAAAATCATCCGGAAGTTATGGAGCAAAGGGGGGTAAATATTTAAGTTAAAATTTAAAGATACAGAGAACACTTACAGGCAATGCACTACCGCATACAGTGTGGAATATTCAACACTAAGGCATATTGCAGTTGTACTGTCTGTAAAAGCAGGTGGTCTGAGGCTGCTACGGCTTAACATATCAAATAAACAACCAGCAATAACAACTGCTTTGCAACTGAAAAACAATTACACAAACAGTGGGTGATGTTCCCATCTGCTTGTCATCAAACTGCCAGTGCAGACAATCTATATTCAACCATTCAGCCTCCAAAAAAAGTCTAAGGAATGAGTATGACAGATTAGTGATCAGTTTTTATGATCTCGATGTTTTCCGCCGTCATAAATATTTGTTAGGGGCGGCTAACAAACTCAGCCGCAAGTTCTCCTGGTTTATAAACTTAATATTTTTGTAACGAAATGAATATGCTGTTTTGCAAAATGGCTGGGGACCTCAGAAAACATTATGTTTTGAACATTTGTTCAGAAGGGTTAAAAAAACCAAACAGAACAATATTGAGAATCAGTGTAGATACAAAAAACCTGCCACCCCTGGTTTCTTTTCACAAACTTCTAAGAGAACATAAATGTACTGTAACCTGCAGCTTACTGTGGTTTATCCAAACAAACACTACATATTGCTTTTTAAGGAGACATGCACTGGTGTGGCTGGCAAAAACATTTACTTGGCACAGTAAAATAGTTTGCATGTTGTATGCATTTCCAAGGTCTTAAATGAATGAAACCAAAAGCCTTCTCATATAACACTTAACTGAGCTTGCTGTGATTCTCTCAACCAATCATTCTCGACATGAGGCCAAGCCACAAGTGTTTGGATTCAATTTTTCTAGTTTGACCTGATCAATGAGATTTTTGAAGAAATCCCTTTCTCTTCTTTTGGCTGAAATACAGTCAAGGCTTTACTTCTGCTGACTCAATGTTTCTGTGAACAACAAATGTATGACTTTCTCCAGCCACCAAGAAATTAGATAATCAGCGGTTTGACTCTGTAGTAACAGCAGATGTGTGATCATTACGACAAAATTCTATGTAATCTCTGACTTTAAATGGCAGGCAAGGCAATTTGCATGTCTTGGTATCAAGTATGACCCATGAAATAATGTTTAACAACTGTCTAACAATCTTAGCATAAGTTTAAATTTATCCTAACGCTGATTATTCTTCTTGGAGACCAAACAAAACAAATTGCATATTTTACATTATTTTTACGTATGTGCTGCTTAAAAATTTCTGAAAAAGAAGACAGGTCATTGGTACTGTATTGTCCCAAACATGATTACATCAAACTCCTTACAACTCCTATAAAGCTGGCATTATCTGCTTAAATTGTAGGTTTGTGGGGGGAGCCTTCCATTATTCAAAGCAGGGCAGTCCTGGTCCATGTACATATACAAGCAAAGTAATAAGCTAAACTAGGTTAGAAAAATGTGACCAGTGATTTTATATCTGACATCTATTGTGGATGTAGTACCACCATCTACTGTTCATTTTCCACACATGTATGGGACATACCTGAATGTTTCAATGCAGCACCACCTTAAAAGGCAGAGTAGGCAGCTGCATCTTAATGAGCATAAAAGCTGCAATACATTAAATTGATCACTTATAAACTATCCCTTAACTTTGCCATTACCCTCTAACATCTAATGTTTAAAAACACACCAAAAGCAGTTAGAAGAAGTAGTGACAGTATGTGGACGGTGTTCCAACATTGCCACCGAGTGGATTGAAAGGGAATAAGACGTGATGCCCATAAAAATAGTCAGCTGGTGCATTTTTCAAAGATTATCACCATCTTTAAATTATACCTGCAAGTTTAGGGGCCATAGGATCCTCTGATACGTGGACAGGGCCTTCTTTGACCTCCCCAACTTTCTCTAGCTGCTCTGGTGTAGCAAGAGAAGGGGCGACCACTTCCACAACATTCTTTACCTCCACAAAGGCCTGAGGGCCCCCAGGCAGAGGCTTGGAGTTGTGGAAAAGGCTAGCCCATGATTTGGGGAGGTTGGCAGTAGGTGCAGCTGCAGTTGCGGGCGAATGGGCCTGGTCTGTCTCTGCTGGCTGAGCAGCAGAGTCTGAGGAGACCTGCTGAGCCTGCTCCCCACTGTCACAGTCCTCTTTGTGTCCATCTGCACTGACAGGAGTATCAGGCTCTGCTATCCCATTGGCCACCCCACTGTCTCCGACTTCCCTCGCCTCCAGTTCAGTAGTCATGACAGAAGTGGTGACAGGAGGGGTGGCCGCAGCAGCTGAAGGAGGAAGTGGTGATTTGGAGCGGGGGCTGTGTGGAGTATCTGAGAGTTCAGGGCTCTGTGGAGCCAAATGGTCTGGCTGCAGATCTGCAGTCCTCGGTCCCTCTGTCATTCCTCTGCTTTGAGAGGAAGATGAAGAGGAGCATGTTGCAATGCTGCCATCTGATAAAGAGGCAGCTCCACTCGTTAAGTCCAAAGAAGAGTCATCAGGGCTGTCACAAGTCCTCTGATTGGAAGTGGGTGTGGGGGCTAACTTAACTGCTGCCACTGCAGCTGCTGATGTTACTGTGGAGACAGGAGCAGGGCCAGAGAGTTCAGGCCCTGACAACACCTTATTGTCCGCTTCCTCAGCACTGTGGTGTGGGGCACCAAGTGCATGTCCGTTCACCAGTGCTGTCATAGGTGTCCCATCTGCTGCATTGCTGCTGTTAGCGCCAGTTGACGGGTCCAGGTAGTTGTAATACCCCGGCGGTCGCTTTTTCTTTTTCTTTCTCTCTCGCTGTCCGAGGCTGCCAGGGACTCCGTCCATGTCCTGGCAGGCCTGGTGATTGTCCAGGGCTGAAGTCTCGGAGTCAGGGCCATCCAGCGAGTTGAAGTGGGTTCCATCAGGTACATCAGCTGCAGGAGGAGTGGTCTGTTGGGCCTTCTGGGCTGGCTGGCAGCCCAGGATGAACTCTGGAGCCTGGGGGTTCAGAGTGCTTGATACCTTGTATAAAGGATCGTTGACTCCAACCGGCTTGGAATCCATCACCTCATCAACGCCAAACTCAATGCGCTGATAGTCTTCTGCTGCAGATAACATTTCAATCAGTTAGATACACAAAGTCATGTTCCTAATCACAGCCTAAAATCTCAGTACAAAACCAGAGTGTGGTATTTCTAAACATGTGAGCTATCATCCTAAAGGGCTGATAGGAGTCCTCTGATAGGATCAGACAAAATAAAAGGACAAATGTCCTTCTGGACCTATTTTTAGTGCAACAACTACTGTTGTGTCTATGCCTGATTAAACTACATTCCTTCTGGGCCTATGTGAGTCCCAGGAATACTACTAATAAATCCAGCAGTCAGATGACTCAATGTACAAGGCTTTTCCATATGCAGAAGATCATAGTATTGTCTTATGATGGGTGGGTCTTATATTTTATATGCATTTTACATTACTAGAGCTGTCACAATTCCAAATATGATTTCTATGTAATACTCACCCTAAGTATCAGTTTACTAATACTGAAACAATATGACAACAATCTAAAACCTAATGAAATAATCTGAGTGAATATGGACCTTTGTATGGAGACTACGTTTTGGAGAGCCTGGTTTTATGAATTGTCATTTTTATTGTAATTTGCCTCAAAAGACTAGAAAATACACTGAACAGAGATCACTGCCAGATTGTCACAAACAGAAAAAAATGTCTGTTACAGTCATTCTGCCATTGTAACTTAGAGAAGCACAGTGCATTTCTCCTGCAGGACTGGAGAATCAGCATCGGGCTCACAAAGTGTCTCTGTCACTTCTGGTTTTACAGTTTCTGTGTTCTCCAAATACTTTCAGGAGGAATAAACAGTCATTCTTTGTGTTGGTTGTTTTTGACATTTGATAGAAGCTATCAACACTGTGAGGTGAGTGAATGCAGCCATATCAAACTGATGGTTAAATTACACTAGTGACAAAACTCAGTCACACTCAGTTGTGTTTTAACAGTATTTGAGGTTATACCTATGGAGTAATTAGCCTGCATTATCCATTACATTCGCTGACATGATGCTCTCAATTCTCCCTGCCGTTGGTCTGGGTATGTTTATACAGCTACAGAAGCGATCAGTGGTGTCAAAGTGCCACATTCTGTTCTGTGTGATTTGTTTACTTTGTCATGGACGGTTGTGCATTTTTACCCTCTTACCATTACCATGAAAGCTGCAGGAGGGATAGTGAAATAAAAACAAACAAACAAACAAACAAAAAAACAAATGTCATGCCCACCGAGGAGAAGCAGAGCACGGAACACAAACTCACACGCAAAAAGTACTAAGGGGTGGGTAAAAAAATGTTTCTTTCATTAAACTACTGTTATTCTTAAAGTACCAAAGCTATTAAGTGGGACAGTTTAACTGCGTGGTACTGTACGTTTCTAGTACCAGTGCATTGTACAATACCATTTACAATGCCTACTTTTAGCACATTTGAGTCCTAATACTTCATTCTTATTCATTTCTTAAGATCTATAAGTTCAGATGAAAAAACATGGAAGTTGTAGTCTATAAAGTGCAAATAAAATTTAAACTTAAAAACACTACACATTAAGAATGTTCACTGATGTGTGTTAATGTTCTGAACACATTTTATATTTGTGTTATCTAACAGTTTCATAAAGGTAAAACAACAATGCACACGGTCAAAACAGAAGTGTCATTTAGGTTCATTGTTACATTGCAGATTAAATAAGTTATTATGCAGTGAGAAGCGCAAAGTGAAAATGTGAACAAAGAGGAAGACATTAGTAAGTGCAAATCAGAAAAAATAATCCAGATGCCTTTCATCGTGACACAGCTGACTGGTGACCACCACCAGTAGACCACCTGATGGTCTGCAAGGGTTAAGAGATTATAAAGACGGTAGTTACATCCTCTACAGGGATTAGAAGGCCCTCTGTTAGTGTCACTGAAAACACACTTCATGACTGTAAAATGCATTCAGCGGAAATCTTGATAATGTATGGCTTGATAGTTACACACATGTTAGCGATCACATAAAACCATTGCTATGCCCTTAGTAAATAAGTTGTGATTGTTAAATTATACAAAAACTCAAATTTAATTTTAATTTACTAGAGAAAAATGCATTTTATGCAAGAGGGTAAGATACTCCACAGTATCTTGAGCATGCAAAGCTCTACAGATTTTAACCAACAGGCAAGAGAAAGAATACAGGCGCAAGGTTTAGAAAGCCACCAGTTTTTGAAACTTGGATTTTCAGTTTTACAGCAAACAGCTAGTAAAGCCACAGGGTGTTGAACTCCTCAACTCACCGCAAACCTGCAGTCCCATAGACTCCATTATATAAGGTACAGCAGGAGTGCAGTAACTTCCTAAATAATCAATACAAATCAAGTTAAGGAAAATGTCATGTTCACACGGGTACTATTTCAGTGAAAGGTGGCTGCTAATACATTTATTATTTGGTGGCTTGAGATTTCAAGATGGAAAACAGCTGATCATTTCATCAAAATAAACTGGGATCAATGCCTTATTACTGGCAGTATAATCAATATGTATATGAATATACATTTAGCAAAACAAAGCAAAAAAAAAAACCTATTTAATCATACACGCAAGAAACTACTAATATCAAATACAAGTACAGGAAACATCTGCTTCAGGGGAAATATATTTACTGTATAAAAAAAAATTTACATACCAGAAGACTGACTGACGCATGTGACTTTGTCATTGAACGGAGGAAGCTGTGAAGAGACAAAATAAATGGTATACATTATAATAACTGATGCATGTCTCAGAACTAGATGAAGTAAATTTAAGTACATAGTAGTTACATGAAAACCACTTGGTAATTTTTTTTGGACTGCAAAGGAAAAAGTAACCCTGTGACATGTAACACTAGGGCTACAGACACACAAATACTGAGCTTTCATTTCTCTCCCACTTTGGAGGTGAAAAGAGTCTATATTGGTTCCAGTGTAATCACATTATTTTACAGAGAGCTCTGCATAATGGGTTACTTACAGAATAATATATATA
>JAPTGW010000018.1:38931965-38942852 GCA_029814545.1 Apogonichthyoides opercularis
TACGCATTACTCACGCATTACTGGGGGGAAAGTGAGGGCAAGGGCTTTGCCAAAAGAAAGCACATACCATCCTGGACTAAAAGTCACACACAGAAAATGAATGGGATGTAAGACGAAGAACCTCTTCTTTGACAAATACTGAGTAGTGTTGGTTTAAGGCTAAAAGAGAACGAGGAAAGGTCCAGCTATGCAACAGCTGTGGAATGCCAGAATAATGCCACTGTTGTGGAGTGGCAACTGAAAATGTACAGATAATGTAGTAATCACCAACATGAGTAATTACCTGACTTTGGCCTTCTTACAATGACAGCAGGCGGTGACACGGCGCCGGTGAGGTCGGCCGCCGTCACCACTGCTTCATCTCACTGCATGTTGTCCTGTATTTGGCTGAGCATGACAAAATAAAATCTAAAGTCGACTCGATTTGAATGTCAGCTGCTTTCTCTTTTGGCACAAGGCAAAGAGGTTTGGGAATGGATGAAGTGAGGTTTCAAGGGCTGCATTATATTCACCTGATGATAGAAAATAAATAGTTTCTATAGAACTGTATTGCACTATCTGCTTTTGACTGGTTCTGGTTCCACATATTTTAAAAGAAAAGAGACTATAATATTTTAACTGAATGGGTGAAAATATACTTTATATCATTGCGCTGCAGCACTGACAATGTTCTTTATCTTAATTATGGGTTGGATTTTACAAAAGCATTTCTTCTTTAACAGGAAAAGGCATATATGGAAAATGTGCAAGTGAAAAGTAAAGAACTTTAAAATATAAAGAGACACAATTTGTTCGTGTCCTGAATTCTGCAAACAATTTAGTTTATATATTTGTAGGTATTATTCTATTGAATAATAGATGTATTCATATTTATCTATTAAATATATTTGTACATTTATTAAATATCACATCCTCTTTTAGAATTGCAGATTCTGCCCACAAATAGTACGACATCATGAACTCACAGACCGGGTTCTTCTGAAACTTAACTTTACAGCAGGCCACAATTACACGTCCTGAACATCATCTGGGTTGTGTTTGGTTGTGCATTCAGGACTAAGCCTAAACAATGATTACATATAAAAGTGGCTCATCAGCAACCGAATCTATCTGCATGGACAAAAATGGATGTTTTCAGATATAAAGTCTTAACAGCCTCAAAAGTTATGATTAACGAAATGTGCAATCTTAGCAAAAGTGGAGATTTTTTTTCCCCAAAAACACATCCATCATTCATCTCCAACTGGCAAACCATGTAATAAGTCATTTTAACACCTTAACAGACTGATTAGACTGAAATTAAATGACACTGATGCATCCTGGGATCTCCAGTCCACTGTCCGATGGCATAAAAACCAATTGGACAGAAAGATAAAAAAATTGTTACTTTCCTATGTAATTTGTAAGGTCATTTGATCATGCATGTCACAGACTGAAGTGTTAAACAACTGATTTTTTAGTTCTTCAATAGATTTGTTTTTCTGTTTTTTAAATATCAATCATCATCAATTTAAATGCTGACAACTGAGGTACACCTTTGGGTATTACTGGTCAGTGTGTACCATGCTGACTAATTTGTTCTGTGAAGGGGATTTTATGTGTCCTGTCTTGTGCGGGAATGTTAAAAAATTAACATAATACATTTTCTGGCAATGCATGAACAGTTATTTTGTTTTCACATCTTCTAGTCTTATGTGCCTTACACATTATACAGATTTATTTCCTTTTTTAAGCCATATGAAGAGGAGGAAAGCAGTAGATGTGCCAGTGTCAGTCTCTTTGAGATTGTCCCTCCTCCAGATGTACCAAGATCACATCCCCAAACACAGCCAGGATGTGGAGGAGGTCTGGGCTGAAACGTCTGCAGTAGGCACTTTTTTTCTAGTTTCAGTTATAGGGCTTCACTCCAGGACCCGAGAGACCAAGGAGCCCCTGGAGAGGAGATTCAACCTCTCTGAATACGCTCTCATACACATCCTCCAGATTGCTTGATATTCCAAATAAAGGGAAATGTTGCTGACATGAGAAACATGAGGTATCTCATTTCATGTTGGGCTTCTTTTGGTCTATTGTAGCCAAACTTTTCACATTATCATCATCATCATCATCATCATCATCAGTGCAATCTTTGTCGCTCTCTTGTTGGATACTCTGACTGTTGTGCACAAACTATTTCACCCCAACTTAGTGAAGCAGCATCACATGATAACATCAGTGTTCCACAACTTTGTTTTGTCCTCACAAAAGATCCAAATGGCAACTTGAATCAGAATATACTACATGTTTAAGGAAAATCTCCTTTGTTTCTCTGGAATGGCACAATCATAAAACTGCAGCCTGATGGCGCTCTGCTTTCCCTTCTAGAAGGCAGTATCATACACTTCCTGCTGTAAGATAGGAGCTGGGCCTGGGGCTGGGACTAGATTTGGGGGAAAGGCAGGGGGATGTGGATGATCCCACACAGGGTCTTTTAAGGAGGAGGGTGTAGACAGTCCAGTCAGGCTGGAGACTATAGGGCTCTGGCCTCTAAGCTGCTCCCTAACTTCCTGCTCCAGACAAGGGGGCACAATAAGCTGGTCCTCCGGGTCCTGCTGAGCTGGGGCAGTGAAGTAACCTGACTTCTTCTTAGGAGCCTCTAAGGCCACCTCAATGAGATTATGGCTATCCTCAGGAGCCACCACAGATCCATTGGAAAGTTTCTTCCCAAACAAGCTGGATGTAGAAGGTGACTTCTTGAGGTCGGCGATCTCTCTCCCACAAACAGCCAGTAGACAGCCATTTGTCGCTGATACCACCACACTGTTCTGCCTGCGCATTTTACCACTGGAAAAGTCAGAGCCACGCTTTTCAAGGTCTTGGTCTTTGGGGCTCTCAGAGGCCCCTGACCGTATTTGGAAAGCACAGCAGTGAATGTCTACTTCCACTTCTAACTTGCTGCCATTTGAGATCACACCCTCAAGGGGAGCTTCATCGTCACTATCCAAGCCGTTGTCAGACTGGTTACTTGAGAACGTGGCACAGGAGGGCTGCCGCTGGAACAAACCGGGGTGTGTTCCTGTTCCAGCTGATCCCGGCACCATGATCCCACACAGCGTAGTGGCAGGGTGAAGGCTACACCGTCTCTCTGGACGTGGTGCAGTGCCAGATGACGGGTGCTCGTCAGACGCAGTGGACCCCGCCTCACTGCCCACCTCTGACGCCGATGTCTCACTGTTGAACTCTGATACGATGCCACTGCTGGAGGAAAGAGTGGCCGGGTCACTGGGGCCCAGGGTCACAGACACAGGTAATGGGGCTGGATGGGGACCGCGGGGTTCAGTGGTGGAGACGGGTGGCTCACAGGTGCAGTTGTCCTCGCCGATATGCAGGGACACAACCACGGCCCCGATGTTGTCCTTACATCCGTAACTCTGGGCGAGCGAGCAGAGCTTCTTGGCAGCAGCACGTGGATCTCGCACAGCCTGCACAGTGCACACAGCCTCCTGGTAGGAGACACGTTCAAACAGCGCTCGATTTCCCAGGATCAAGAACTCATCTTGAGCACAGAGGGGCTCAGTGTGCACATAAGGCTTGGGAAGCACCCAGGGAGACAGATAAGAGCAGCCCAGCAGGCGAGAGCAGCATGTCACTCCACTCACTTTATTGTCCTATAAAAGAAAAGTCCCTTAGAATAAAACATGGGTGTGTCATCTCATAAAACTTTACGAAGATAAAATTGCATATAAAGGTCTAGTCCACACTATTACATATATTTTTCTAAATGGACATTTTTAAGATGGTGTCCTCAAAATCTTTATATTACAGTAACATCTGCAAAAACATGAGAAAGCCAAAACAACTACAAACACTTGAACAAGTAAGACTGGGTCAGTGGGCATCGGCAATGTCTACATAAGCTACACATCAAAATATACCTAAAAAGAACACTCTGTGCTGGTTTTCCTGGTGATAAAACAATAACTGTACAGGTTTTTTAAGTAGGGCACAAATGTCAAGTTAAAGTTCAAAGTGGTGAAGGGCAGTGATAACCAAATGTAATGAAATCAGTCTAAATCAGCTGCTGTTCTTCAGGTTCATGTTCATTACACAAAGCAAAAGATGTGCTTATGTAATAGTTTCCCAAATTCTCTTTTTCCACACATTTAAAGCAAAGTTTTTAAAATCTGCATGCTCTCTCACTGTTTGAGTGACCTTAAATTCTGTTTGTAAGAAGCCAGAAAATTATAGTTTTGCAACATATTTGTATTACTGTGGACATTAGTGTTTCCAAATATTAGATTAAACGTTGAACTGAGTGTAACAATGGAACACAGTAAATATATACATTGTACTTTACCTCTGTAATAATGGCTTTACTGAGTTTAACTCTGTCCATCTCCTCAGTACAGTTCTCCAAACTGTACACCTTAGAGAGTGGAACAGGTCGACCATCACGGCACAAGACTGCCTGGCAGGTCCCTACGTTGGCCACAGTGAGACTGAAGAGGCCTCCTGGATCTGAAGGCTCGTGGTGGATGTAACATAGCAATGCAGAGGCACCCAGTTTCTGTCCAGCCATGCCCAGTTTTCTGTCCCATACAAAAAAAACAACGACAACTGACAAACTTTTTCATCCACTAGGTGTAACCTATAAAACTACAGTAAGAATCTGTTTGTCATTTGACCCACAAAGACCTGTTACCTGTGAGACGTAAGGAAAGTGTTGCACATATACACAGTGTCAACGCTGGAGTGCTGTAGTTCCTCGCACAGCACATCTCCCATGGTGCACTGCAGCAGTCTTGGAACTTCCTCGTTGCGGTCTCCATCAAAGATACCATAGCATGCTTCCACACCATCTCCAAATTGGTCTACAGCCAGCACAGACACACACAACCTATCCCCAACAAAAAGGCAAACAGACAGCTCAGCAACCACCATACAAAGGAAAAACCTCACACATGCCAGTAAAAAGCAAAAGGTGTCAGCTGATAAAAGGCATGGCTGTGTGGGCCTTTGCGGTGGCTATAAATGCACCTTACATTGTTACATCCATTAGATCCAACAGAATTATTAGACTCGACACTGTCAGAGCAGCTCTTACAAAGATCTACTGAGGCACCTGCCAGTGATTTAGATATTGACTCAGTGGCAGAAACCTGCTCTATCCTTGCAATGTTGTTTCCCAGCAGAAGAAAACAGGGCCACAGAGTGATCACATGTAAAGGATAACAGCCCAAGACAGGAGCCCTGTGTCTACTCAGTCAGAGTGACTAAGGATCACCGTTTTAGCAAAAAATTAATACTGTCTTTCTAAATACTACCTCCATATGTTGTTTTGGACTTATTCAGCCTCGAGCAAGACATTTTTTGTTTGAGGCTGAACTTTTGCACCTTAGCACCTTTTACACATTCCATATATAATGCTTATTATAAATTGATGTAATCTGCCACTGATCCAATAATTTATTTTTTATTTATTTGTATTCAAAGAATTTATCCTATTTTCATCCTGAGCATACAGTTAAGTACCTCCTATATGTGGCATAGATTCCATTACTATTATTATATACCGTATTCTCAACTATGTCTGCGACACCCAATTCACTGATATTATTTCTCTACAATTATGCATGTGACAAATCTTGAATCAACAAAAACCTAAAAACAACACAGGATACAAAGTGTTCCTCACTTGTTTCTTTGGCCACTCATTTCAGAATATCCATGATTCCATGGAGTGGAGACAGTCTGTGAGTCTCCTGTTGTGGTGGATTTCTGGTCTAGCTTCAGGGTAGTGATGTGACTAAAAAGGACAAATTCAGAAATAATGACCAAGACGATGATGACATGACAACTTCATTAATGTAGTACATATCAGAAAAACAATATAGGTTTTGCATAACGAGGAACACAACTGCTCCATTATGTATTCACTGTGTGAGTCACCTGAACAGGTTGAGGGTTTTGTGCTCCAGCATCAGGCTGCTGTTGCCTGTCAGGTCCAGCTCTTGTAGAGTGGCAGGCAGTGAGTCAGGCAGCTGGATTTCAGTCAGCTCATTACAGCTCAGGTCTACGAGCTACAGATGAACAAATCACACATGAGCTGGGATGCATCTCTGTGATCAGATATACTTGTCTAAGGTGACACAAATAAATCAAACCAATAAAAAATAGTCTAACCTTGATCTCAGGCAAGTTGAGTATCTCTGGGAAGACAGTGATATTGTTGGAGTGAGCTATGAGCGTGTGCAGTTTCTTACAGCTGGACACAGTGGAGGGGATAGTCTTCAGCTTGTTGCCACTTAGATTAAGCTCCTCCATCAGCTCCAGTTTACTCAGTTTGCTAAACACACAAATCATGGCAGTGGAAATGCAGTGATTTAAAGATACAGAATACAAAGATTATCATTAATTCATAGAAAGTACACATAACTTTTGCAAATAAGAGAAAATATGCATTATTCACTGTATATATATATATAGTGTCTTATAGCGATAGCATGCGACAACTATGTCAAAGTTTCAGAACTTGATGACATATGTACTTAAATTATATCAAGAAAAAAACTTTGGTGACCTGTCCATATTTTCATATCCACTTTACTGATGCTAAAGTCAATATTTAACATTACTTGGGAATAGTTCATGAAATGAAATGAATATATGTCAGTTAACGTAAACTTTGACATGCTACCTCACCTGTACCATGATTTCTACCAAGATTTCATTGACAATGGGACATCTGTCTTTTGTTGTTTTAGACTTCTACACCTCAGCAGAAATTAAATACAGTATGTTTAAGCTGTCGCTATAACAGTGACACCTATACTTATGTAGTAATTCTCAAAATATATACGTAAGAGTAAAACAATCCCATAAAAAAACCCAACAAAAAACGCAAAAAGCGCAGATGGTAACACTGTCAGAAGTACTGACAACAGAATCCAAACATTTTCATTCACCTGGCTGGGAAGGACAGCAGCTGGTTGTAGGCGATGTGAAGGACCCGCAGGTTTTGATGTCCCACCAAAACAGCACCACAATTCTCATTCAGGTTGTTCCTTGTCAGGTAAAGCTCCTGGAGAGTGCTCAGGCTCTCTTGTGATTGGCTGCTCGGAGGGATACTTTCCAGGGCATTGGCGGACATGTTTAAGTATTTCAGACTGTCAGGGAGCAGAAAAACAAAGTGTGTTAAAGCTGGGATTGCTGTGACAATGTAGACACGCCATATAAATAATACAAGACAGACAGAGGAAAATGAAGATTGTGGTTGATGGATGTTTGGCCTTTAACATTTTCTGTTGTGCTTCTTATTGTCACCTCTAAACACAGGCTGTAAATGTATCCTTAAAAGAGCAGCATTGACTTACATACTGTTGAAGGTGCTCAGAGAAAAGGGATAGTAATCTGAGCTGCTGAGGTTCTTAAACAATTTGTGTTAAGTCATTGTCTATGTGTGACACACACAGTAATGAAATCTGTCCCTTTGACCCAGAAGGGAGCGGCCTCATCACATTGTTTCAAAACTGTCATATGTTGGTTTTTTTTTTAAATGCCATGATTTCTGAACCTTACAAATATTACGAGACAGTTGATGTTTTACTCCATAAATATGCTATTAATAGGCAGCTGAGTGAAGTAAGAATAAGGTTTAGTCATAATCCCATTTTTTGGCTACACGCCTTTTCCGTCAATCTGGAGTGTAACTGCTTTCTCTGCACAGCTCTTAGACAACATATCAGGAATCCCATCATGCAAAAAGCAGTCACTGCCATTACCATTCAGCATTAGAGACGGTAAAGTACATTAGAGAGCTTGAACTGCTAATGGGTGTTAAGTGATTTACCACACAGGAAATAGGAGGGCAAATGAAGCTCCAGTTACGGTCTGGAACTGTCCATTGATCTAGACCACAATGCTGTCATACGCAGATCTCCAAAACAATGAGCTGTGATACAGTAACTGTTAACTGCAGCTAAACAGTAAACAAGTTAAAGTTTGAAAAAAGAACTACAGGTTTGAGCCCTTAAGGATTATATAATATGAAGGACTTAAACAAATAGACATGAAGGAAAAGGATGAAGGAGGAGCAGAAAAAAGGATGAGACTCACTTTAAGGCTTTGTAAAAGAGACTCTCTGGGAGCTCGGTTAGCTTGTTGTGTTGGAGGTCTAGAGCTTCCAGAGGGACGTGGTCAAGTAGGTCAGGCACTCTCTGCAAACGATTGTTCCCCGCCAGCAGCTTTCTCAAACTTAAGCTGTTGAGCAGCCTGTTGAAGGCCAGCAGAGACATTTAAGAGCCAGATCAGTACAAGAAAAAAAGAACACACCAACAAAAAGGCAAAGAACCAGAGAACACGTCTCCTTGTGGAGACTGGAATACTTATGAAACCGGTGGCGTGGGCACTGTCAGACATGGCAAACCACACTAATTAATCTATCATTGATCCGTTCCGCTCGGTTTTTAAACAGACCTGCACAGGGATGTTTTATTCTTCCCTAAAGCCAACACAAAACTCATAAGTGGGTACAGTGGACAGAGGAATATTATCTCATTTGGAAAAGCTTTCTGCTGTCTCATTTAAATGCAAATGCCTGTGCTGATGCCTGGCAGTGAATGATGGTAACACTGAGCCAAGCTCTATACAATGACGACGCCTTACAGCAGACACTGTCCTCCACAAAGACACACATACCAGCTGTTTGTGCTAATTTCCATTATTCCACCAGCCAAATATTTAAATAAACATTATGAAAAGCAGTCTGGCATTAGAAAGAGCAATTTAAAGGCATAATCCTGTACAATTAGAAACCTGACCTTCTCATTTTGGCCATGATAGCAGGCTGCTTATTAGATTAGGTTGAATAAATTCACATTATGCAACACACAGGATGAAGCTTGAGCATAAAAAGGTCAGTAACCTGGATGGAAGCTCAGATAAGAGGTTGTGTGTGATGTCCAACATCTCAATTTTTCTGCAGTCACAAACCCAGTCAGGAAGGTATTCCAAAAGGTTCCTGTCTCAACACACACAAATACACAACAACACATACAAACTGAGCAGAACTGGAATTTGTCTTCCAAGAGCACACATAGTAATACTTCCTTTACCTTGTTCATAATGGCAAAATAGAATTTACTGCAGATATAATATACAGTGAAGGGATACAGAACAGGTTACCAGTCCAAAGTGTTGATTATAAATCATGTGGAACTGTTCTAAAACTTCACAAAATGCAAGAAAAAAGGAGAATGAAGTGCAGGTAAGCACTGTTTTGACAAAAGAGGATGTCAAATGCTGCATGTCAACTTAATGTTATTCTTCAAATGCAGTTCCACATTTAACAGGGGCCAGATGAATGAAAAAGAAGTTAAAGCTACTACTTATAGATCTCACAGTCTCTACTTTAGGGATTATGTTCCTTATTCCCTGTCAGAACTCACTGCGATAGGTCCATGTGTGTCAGCAAGTTAGGGACTGGGTAGATGTTGACTGTTGTAAGGCCTGTGGGAAAATAAAAGAAACAATCAGCAGCCAAACATCTTCCAGTTAAAGTTCATGCAGCCTAATTTGTAAAATGAATGTGACAGAAAGGTCCTGCGCATATAGACATGAGGCCAGTGAGGTAATAATAGCAGATAGTTGATGCTCTGTTTGACTCACCATTGCTGCTGGCATTAAGCATGCGCAGTGTGAAACCGCTGAGTGTGAGTGTCCCCAGCTGGTTGCGTTGGCAGCACAGAGTCTCCAGGTTGCAGACGGTGCTCAGGTCTAGTGAATCCAAGCAATTGTCTCGCAAGTCCAGCTGCGTCACCTGGTTCACTGCCTCCAAGTTTTCACTTTTCACCCAGCGCAGACCATTCAACCTGCATTAAACAGTAGAACTACAGTAACTATCACTGCAAAGCAAGAGAGACAGCACCAGATGAAAAGCCTTAGGTTAAATATTAATACAACATCTAAAAATCTAAATGCAGAAAGTGCACTCTACAAGCTAGAATGCTTTCAAATTATTTTAGGATGTTTAAGACAGTGGTGACAGATTTTAGCATGTATTTCTCAGAGGCAATAAATACACAAACTACATGCAAAGCTTTTTATTTAAAGTGACTAATAATTATATTATAATACTACTTTTGAGTCATAGTATAGTATTATATCGTTATATTAAACCTCTTATGTCCATAACGGTTATTTTTCAGGAAGCTAGAAAACGATGTATATTCTAAGTAAATGAATGTAGTTAAGAGATGTAGCCACAAGCCGTTTTCAACACTTTTCATGGGTTAAATATTTCTAAAAACCATCTGGCCAACGTGAAAACTGGCCAATTGAATTGTTTTATGACAAAAAAAAGACCAAAAAAGGACTTATGAGGTTTCTGCCCGACAGCAACTATATGAGTAATGGATTTTATAACGTGTTCATTTGTCATGCCAAAAAATGAAATTCTGTTATTACACCCCCAGCTGAATTTGTGTGAGGTTTATAAAATTACGTATCAAAATAAGCAGTACTCAATGCTCTGAAAGGCTGGAGGTATGTCTGCTAAAGGAGCTAACACCACACCCAAATGTGGGAAAGGTGCATCTTCTCTCAAGTGCCAAATACCACTACAACCTGAAAAACAGATACTCTGTCTAGCAGCTTTTTTGGACTTCTACAGCCAGACATGTTTGAGCAACCAGAGCCACAATCAAAGAACTCTGATCAGTCTGGTTCCTCTCCATCTGTAACACAATGCTCATTACTCCTCCAGTTTCTGTAAATGAGCAGTAAGTGTTACTGATTAGCAAAAGCCGAGTTAAACGCAAATAAATACCACAGACCAAAACTAATTTTCTCACTGCACCAGTTGTGTTTTTCTGCATAGAAACTGATCCAACTAGCAGTCATCCTTTTCCC
>JAPTGW010000018.1:38951714-38962522 GCA_029814545.1 Apogonichthyoides opercularis
TTTTTTCTGGATCTGCTACTGCCATATGACAACTATTAAAAGGTTACAAGAAGCAATGCAACACATTTCTAAAATGTGTCAAATCAGGATGAGGGCATGATGGAGACTTTTTGGGTGGTCAGGAACAAAATGTAAACTAGATTTATTAATTCATACTGTATCTTTCCTTGAAAAATGATACATGCTTCTTTATTTTAAAGCCGTTTTATGTAAACAACATAGAGCTATCCAGTAAGATTATGCTTGTAAGATAGGGCTTATTTTTTGTCCCCAAGCATAGTCTTGTTTTATTTTGATCTATTGACAATTACATTTTTAAGAGATTTTTTTTTCAAAGATGACGACCAACACAAGCCAACAAAATAAAAAGAAGTGTAGGCAGTTCAGACCTATCATAAATAACACTGTCTGGCAGAAGGTCACAGCAAACAAAGGGAGGAAGTGAATTGTAACTTTAAAAGAAACTGTGAGCAGTTGAGAAAAATACACAATAAACACAAAGCATCTAAATACAGTCCCCACAGAATCATCTACATATTTACCAAACTAGGTTTGGTAAATATTATTGTTGTGAAAACACAAATTAAGATGGTAAGTTAACTTCCATTAAGAGGCCATCAGCAAACATCTTACCTCCAGGTCACTGTCTGGGGTGCTTCGTTGGCCTGGAGAGCTCCTCTCTTCTACCCTTTGGCTCTGTAGGTTTCTGTCCTGGCTGTGTTCCTGTGCAGCAGAGCTGGATGTTGCTGGGGGCAGATGTGCATTTCTGGCAGAGTAGGCCATGTCTGGTAAAACCTCCCTAGCTCCATGATCTTTATCTCCTCCATTCATCTCTGGTTCATTCTCTTGTTGGGCACTATGGGGGTCCCTGGTGGCAGCCCTGGCGCCCTGAGGGTGGTAGAAAACTGGTATTCCTCGAGAGCTGAGCTCTGTTGCAGGCAAAACACCTATAGTACCAAGATGCTGCTGGGCAGCTTGCTCTGAAGGCAGCATCAGTGGGACACCACTAGATGCTGCAACTTTGGCAAAGGTATGAGCAGCTACCTGGGCCTGGGGAGGTGGGGAAACAACACCTTCCTGTATCACAGGTGGGTATGGAACAAGGTGGGACACTGCATGGGGCTGAGGGATGGAGCCTGAAGGAGAGATTAAGGAGCTTGGGACAAAGCCAGGGGGAAGAGCATAAGGTACTGCATATGGGGAGGTAACAAACTGAAGAGAGGAATGAGGGATCTGGGCATAACCAAGGGGAGGAGGATAGGGAAGGCCTGGATGCTGCAGGAGAGGAGAGTGGACAGTGTAGGCTGGAGAGATGTGGCTTAACACTGGGTGAAGACTGGTGGGTGAGTAGGTAACAGATGGAACAGCCACTTTATAGAGCATACTGTACTGGTCTACGGGCACTGCTGGTATGCCATCAGAACTATCCATACCATAATGAAGCCCTGTCTGAGCTCGCAGCCACTCTCCAGATTGAGCCCCTCCCTGAGTGTCACTATTTGCTGGAGAGTTCTGGATAGAAACCACTTCATCCTCTCCAATACCACTACCACCTCCAGTGCCGCCAACTCCTCCTCCTGCAGCACCACCTCCCCCTGTTCCTCCAGCACCACTGCTGTTACTAACTGGGAGGTCCCTCTTCTTAGGAGGCAGGCACTCCTGGTTGCGCTCCTGAGCTGGTTTCATGGCAATCCTCTGATCAAGAGAGAAACTTTACTGCACTGCAAAGGAACAGAAACTTGCAAGCCAGTCAGCTGGCACAGGAACCAGTTCTGAAATCACCTGGCTGACCTCGACTGCCCATTCACCTAAAAAAAACAGAAGAACATAAAACAAGGTTTCCAAAGAATTCAAATTCAATTTCCAATTACTCTGAAGCTGTAAAAAAACATCTTATTATAGTATTAACCATACCATTTGTACCTTAATTGGCATGAAAATGAATGTATATCCACAGAGCATAGGTCAAATTATTACATTTGAGACTCAACTTGACTCAGCACGTTTAATTGACTTGCTAAGTGACAAATGAATGGCTTTAATAATCCATAATGTAAATAAACAATTATTGGAATTGTATGCCTCTTTCACTGTATGCTATGAAAAGTCACTATTACTGTACACTTCAAAAACTGCCAATATAATAACATAAGCTTCATAATGTATTGTCATACCAACGCAGCTGGCAACAAACTATATTTTCAGTCTTCGCTAAATTTTTCAGTTAATTAATAAAGAACATTTAAAAAACACAAAACAGATTATATGTGAATGGCTAAAGCTACCACATACAAAAATTGACATTTATGTAAAAAAAAAAAAAAAGTTCCGAATCAGACGTTTCCCAATTATTGAATGAATTATTTTTTTAATTATTACAAGTAAAATCGTGTTGGTAACTATCACTTCAGATCTCCAAAGTTGAGGTTGTAATGTAAAAGCCACCCTGACCAGGAACGTGCAAACCTGTACCAGATTTGATCCAACAGTCATTTCTACCGTTTTATTCAGACAGAATTAAGCTAAAAGTCTTTGATCCAGATTTTAGAGGTGTCCTAGTTTCACTTAACACGGTAATCCTCTCAGAAACCTCTTGCAGAATCTCCCTGCTGAGTCCTGAAGTTGGTGATCTCTGCCAGATATCGTCACACTTCACTTTGGAGTAAACTCTGTTTAGCGGTAGCTACTGCCATACTTGGCTGTAGTTAGCTAGCTAACTGGAGTCAATATTTTCCCTAAATCACAAATGAGTGACGGCGTGTCATTCCGTACACTAACACTAAAAGAGTGTTGGTTTTGTTGCCAGCTAAGATACGTGAGGCCAGTTGTTTATCTCTGTAATTTATCACTAGGCACAAGCCCAGAGGGTTAGCCAAGCTAGCCACTTATGCTAGCACAGCTACAACTAGCTACAAGAACTGAGTCCAGTTCTGATCGACTTGCATCTGCTCACAACTAAAATGGCAATGCGCAAAAACGTCTGCAACACATGTCTTTGTTTTTTCTTGTTCTGTACACCTACCTCCAAATGTCATCGCGAACAGGTTTTGCTTCATAAAAAAGTTGATATGCTGAGGGACAATTGAAGAAATCAAGGCTAAGGAGTCGAGCCCATTTCGAAGGCCACCAGAGGCGCCCTTCAATGACGTCATTACGCTTATTCAATTTCCTGTTTTTTTCCAAGATACGCAAAAATGTTAGAGCTCCCTGAAGAAGTGGCACATCATCATCATCCACTTTTAATTATACAACTCATCAAGGGTAAGTCGAACTATGATACAAATATTAAAAATGTGTTGTCAATCAAGCATCAAAAATTTCTCTTCTGAGAAGATCATAGCTTTAAAATAGAGCAACAATCAGAAGGAAAGGCCGAGAATAAAGGTTTAAGAAAATATACCTATAATAAATAAATAAATCGAACCACACAAACGGACAATAACCATTGGGGTATAGTTCCGTTTTATACAGCAGGGGGAGCTGGAGCACTATGCAGTGAATAGAATTATTATGAGACACTTCTGTCTTCATTTGTAATTTTATCCAAAATACTACTACTCAGAGGCATGCTCAAAATAAAAATCACTCACTGTTAGTGCTTCTAAGTATTCACATTTAGGTTTAGACAGTTATCATAGAAAGTCTCAGCCAGGCACAATCGGGCCTTACCCCAGCATATTCAGCCAATGAGTGAATGGAAAGTACAGATGTCAAAACTTGATCATTTTATTGTTAGATTTTGAACACTGATCTTGTTGGTTTAATCTCAGAAAATTACATTCCGACATAATATTGCAAGTTTCTGTATTTGTGAGTTCCATTTAACACTATTTTATTATGTCTAGCGTAATCAACCTCAATGTTTCCCAGTATGAGGTGACAGTATTACTATTAATTATATTATTTTTAAAGCTAAGATTTTATAGTTTATGAACAACAGTATAAAGGATTTAATTCCAAGAATTCAGCAGGTCAGGGGTGTGCCTGAGTCAGAATGTCACTTTCACCTGTTAATGACAAAGGATTAGCCACCCCCACATCTTGAAATCTAAGAGATGGTCTTTTTGGTTGTGCAAATGTTTGGGGTTTTTAACCCATATAAGAGGTGCATTTATACTGTGTTAGTTTAAATACAGAGTAGTTACCTTTTCCATAGACAAGAATCCAGTGAAATAAAAGCAAGAACACAACTTCATTTGAAAAATAATGTATTGATGGGTTACAGGTACACATTAAAGCTTTATTTTCTTATTGGAAAAACAGCTTCAGTGCAGTACCTCTGAATTTGATGAAATTTACACAATTAATAAAAAAATCAATAGATTTAGAAAACTAAAGTAAGTCTGTAGATTTAGGGTATAGTTACAAAAAGGTCAATCTTCCCAAAAAGGCACTTGAGATGTACAGTAGCAACTGCATCCCTGTGTGAGAACATTTGCATGAATAAATACATCTGCTGTTAATCGATATCCAACTGTGCAAGAATCAAAGCACTGTCATCATACAAGTACAGCAGAGGGCAACATGGGAATTAGTGGAAAACACGACATATAAATATCTCTCCATAAAATAAAGACTAAACCAAAGATAAAAGTCATTTAGTACCATTAATCAAAAATAGTAATTAGAAGACTTCAAGCATATACAGTATTTATAATATTTGCCAAAATTATATTTAACAACCACCTTTAAACAACTAACCATTATATTGAGTAAAATGTGCAATTAATAGCATTTAGGAGAGCAAGTTCTGCACTCATGTTACACAAATCTACACTGAAAACAAAACACCTCAACTATTCCTAATCACTACCAATTTGTCTGAGTATCACTGTAAACTGAGCAATAATGGGACACATATTTAGTCCGTCCAGTGGTCTTGTTTAGAATTACTAACGGATTACTGATTAATGTGTAAAGCCACACAATTCCAGTTCCTCAGTATTTTGATAAAAGGCACTAGCAAACTGATGCACTGATCCAAATGAGCTTCAAACCAATCCTCATTTCAGTAAGTGTTAACCCTTCAAAATATGACAAGTTAGCTTGGTTTCATCATTTTAAAAAAAAACAAAAAACAAAAAACAAAAAAAAAACAAAACACAAAAACAAAAAACATTCTCCTGATTTTACAATAAACACAGGAAGACATGTTATTACATGCAAGTATTGTTACATTTTCAATCTGTACATTTAACAGTGTGTACAATTCACTATCACTCTTTCAAGGGTTTTGATTCTTTACTCAAACTAAAAATGAAAACAAGATCTTTGAGAAACCTTCTATTAATAAGATTTAATGTAGTGTTTTGCACTGTCACTCATTATCAACCTGCTCACTGGATCAGTAACTTCAGCTGAACTACAGATTGGTTTAAGTCATAGCCCTTCATCTGTCCCTTTGCTTTCTATTATTCATCTACTTTGCAACTGTTATCTTGAATAGTTTCTCCATAATGCCTTACCAGAAGGCTTCTATACAACAAAACCCTTTCTAAAGAGAAGAGGGAATATCTACCACAGATTAAAGTCCTCACAGATCCTCCTCCGGTCCGGGTGATACCTGCAGTACAAAACTAAAAATATCGGCGCGCCTCTTTACTCCAGAAATATAGAAAATATACAAAGATAGACCCTGAAAAATCACACCATTTCCTACTTACAGTGAAAACAAGCACAACCATTAAAAATATGGGCAGTTTGTGCAAAAAAACCAAAAACAAACAAAAAAACCCAAAAAACAAAAGAAAACAAAAACAACCCAGTACATTCAATCACACAGCTTTTTTTTGCATTTACAACATAAGAAAACAAACTGGTAGCAGTGTGTTATTTTCTGTTCCTCTTTCTGAAATAAAAAAAGTTACCAAGTAACATAAGGCCAGAAAATTAAATGTTTTAGTTAAGGACTGAATCCACTAGGATACACAAATGCACTCAGTATTTGAAATCGGTTTTGTATGAACACATCATTGTTGCTGCAATAAAAACGGACATTTCCTAATCACTTTTGGTTTGCTTTTTCCCCCAACTGACTGAATCTAAAAGCAAGTGTCTATTAGTATTTTTATTATCTGTCAATAATACACAAACTTTTGGCATTTTTCCCGCCCAAAAATTGTGCGTCACATGCAAATCTGGGACAATCAACTCAACTTACTCTCAAATATACAGTACACTAAACAGACAAAACAAAAAAACAAAAACAAAAAAAGAGCACTTTATGTGGGCAATACAGTGGAAGAACTGGTCTAAATGTTAATTAGTTAAAGACAAAATTTATACATCCATTATAAGAGAGTATCTTAACATCTTTCACAGTCAGGAGACCTCACAGTAATGACTCACTGGCCAATAAGGAGAACATCCTTTAGATTAACTCAATAAATGTTCATGATTTAGTCCTACAGATCACACCAACATTAATAAGTAACTCCGATTTCAATGCAGCATAAATGATGCTAATTTTAGCTTATAAATAATCAAAATCAGTTAAGTGTCATATTGCCATTCACTAGTTTCTATTTTGCCATTTAAGAAAGAGGTTCTAGAAAATAAGGAGTAATTTTTCCAAAATTTGCAGTAAGCTCAGAAAAAGCCCAAAGAGGCTCACACCCTCACACAGTGTCATTAGCAAGAGTTTCTGTAGAGAGCCAGATTTTTGCCCCATTCAGAAATTTGCTGATGGGAGTTCCGGGGACGTTACGGCGGCACAAGTTTCCCACTGGGGTGAAAGGGAAGGAGGAGGTAAGGAACTCTGGGGGCGTAGAGGGGTCGTCTGGGGAACTGGCTTTAAAATACATCCTCCTTTGGTCTGAACGGGACTCACTCGGGCTGGGCAGTGGTGTGCTGCCTGGACTGGATCCCTTGTACTGCCTGAGCTGGATCTGGAGAATCTCAATTTCGTCGACCAGTTGGCAGAGCTTGTGGTAGGCGGTGATGGAGCCTCCTTTGGGAATGCAGGCTTCAGGAACCCAGCGTAAAAAGAAGAGCTTCCAGAGAGCCATATGGGAGGGTGTGAGCAGGGGAATCAGGAGACCCTGCTGGTCAACGGGTCGAGAAAACCAGTCCCTGAAAAAGCGCTCTGAGGGACTCTCAACCACATCTTTCACCGGAGAGAAATCAGGCTTCAACTCGGACACCAGAGACCCTCGTCGGGGCAGTGTCTCCTCTCCACCTCTCAGTCCATTACGCATAGATGCAGGTGCCCCTCGCAATGTTGAACTGTAGGTTTTCTGCTAGAGCAAAGACACAACACTAGATTATTTTCACTTAAAAACCAAAAAACAGAGCAATGGCTATGACAGGCTGCAGCTGGGAATGATTCTGATGAGTGCATGTCCACCTGTTACTAAGCCTCATTATTAATTATTCCTCATTAATATAAATAAAATATAAATAGTTTATGACCACCCGTCTAACAGGATTCTGATATTTAACAGTGCAAACTTGTGATAACCATCTGGGGCTAACCAGACTTCCAACTTTAGAAAAAAAACAATGGCCTCATCCTCTGTGTAATAATTTACCGACCCTGCAGTACTTGAAGTTGCTGATGACACAAAAACCTCCTGCTGCCAGAATCCTAGCAGCAATAACAAACTGCTGACTGCATGAACATGTTAACCATTTACTTTATTATAAATTGGGTACCTGCTTTTAGAAACTGTTCCTGGCAGAGAAGTGAGTTTTTAAAGGCCTACACATTATTTTTGTTCCTAGTTTGGTATGTGAAGAACTGGAATCATTAGTGTCAGCAAGATTATGGAGGGAGGAAGAAGAACCCAGTCTCAATAGACAAACATGAGAATAAGCTTTTTCCCCCACACATGATTTTAATGAAATAAACCGACACTATGTAAATAGTGGTTTGGATGTAGGGTTCTTGTGAGTCGAATACAGAAATCGACTGAATGCATTTAAAAAAAAACAAAAAAAACCACACACACTTAAAAAAGGAAAAACATGCAGATAATGACAAAAAACAAAAACAAAAAAACCCCCACCCAAACCTGCTTCTATCTTAGGCCAGAACAATTTAGATGGTATCCAATTTAAGGGACAACATTAAATTTAAGGTGCATGTATACAGTAAAAGCTGTAACCAAAGTAGTAAAGGGGAACATCAACATAATACAACATTCACTGTACGCATTTAGAACTCAAAATTCTCACGTACCTTAGTGCGTCTGAAGGTTTTCACTTCCCCGTTCTGAACACAGGCAGCTCCTTTGCCCACATACATGGGGTTGTTGAAGAGTGTTTGGTCTTTGAAGGAGAACTGCTGAGACCAGTCCCAAACAGGAGGGAAATAAACAGACTGCTCTTCTCCTTGAGGGATGGCCTTGTTCTTGGCAAAGTCCTGCAGTCACAAAAAAAAAAAACAAAAAAAAAAAAAACACTGCACATTTCAACTACACACAGAAATCCTGATGTTTATAACTGTCTTTTTACTGTTTGCAAAACTTAGATTTTCATTTTAGCAGCACATTTAAAAACACTGATCATATCAACAGTGTCTACAGTATAAATTGTCTAGAAGTCATCTGTATTGTTGCAGCAACACATACACAGACAGAGGAGCCTGTAGTGACACACTTTACTGCACACATTGGGAAGAAAAATTCAGACTTGAGAGTTGACAATTCATTGAGGGTTAGAGATGTCTGCAAGTACTGCCCTCACATCAATTATGTTCTCTGACATGAAACAATACCACAAAAACATGTTGCTGTTGTCATAATGACAGAAGGCTGTAACCAGGAACTGAGACAGACTAAGACCACTGATGACCAGACTTGCATAACCTGCATTTGTTATACTAAGGAATGTAGCATTTTTGGTTGCACATATCAGCATTTCATGGTCATGGTAATTTAAAAAAAAAAAACGCATATATTCAACTGAATTCCAAAGTATATGTGTATCTCACCGCCAAGTGCTGATTCCGTTGTTTTGGGGAGTTGAAAAGGAAAGTGCTGAAGAGCGGGATCCACATGCTATCAGTCAATACCGTCAGATAGGCCTCTGTGAACTCAAATGCTGCTGGATATTGATTCATCATCTGCCACACGCAGTCCAGGAAAAGCATGAACAGTGGAGACTTCAGAAATACAAGAGATGGACAACAATAAGCACAAGCAAATGTCATCTTGTAATCCTGAACTGCATGATTTGCGGCCTTAAAATACCTCCTCTTTGTCATTTTTCTTTAAATGGTTGCATCTGTCCAAGAAGCGATGGCCAGCCATCACCCATTCCTTCTGCACTAAGCTCTGAAAGCCAATGAGGCTGCGATAGTGAGGGTCCAGCATGAGCTGAACCAGAGACGACACGACACAGTTCAGGTCTCGGTCTTCCTCTTCTGTACAAGTGAAAGAGAAGAAACAGAGAAAGAGAACACAAACCCTTCAATGAGGCTCATTGTACATAAAGGTTGTAACAGCATTGAATTTATGATGCAACACTAAATGGTCTCCTCAAGTATACAATAGATAAATATTAATTGAAAATGAGGAGGTACAGTAAGGAAGTACTGCTCTGTTGACTGTCTGGGAAGGGGAATGGAAGGTGGTAAAGAAATTACAGAGACAAATGTACCTGTTAATACAACTGAAGCATTCTTTCCATCCAGGTGGTAAACGATCTCAGCAGAATGCTTCAGAAAAGCCCTTTGTTGAAAAAGAGAGCACATTTAACAACAATTAACACATAAGCACTCACAACTCTGTGTTGTTAATACACACAAAAGCAGTGTCTATCCAAGATAAATATATATTTTGTGGCTTTCTGTGCAGATATAAAATAGAGAGCTACATCCCATTTGAAACAGAAAGTAAGAGACGTTTGTATAGTTATAAAATCCACTTGTATCGGAGGTGCATTTAATTTGAGGACAGCATTATGTTTGTAATGCAGTTCTGACCAAACTAGCAGGAGACTTTATTCCTTCCGGTGAGCTATCGGGTCGTTTACATACCTGACGTACTCCAGCCATCTTGAGTTCTCAATAGATGAAAGCCACCTCTCCTCAGATTCCTCAAAAGGATCTGCAAACAGTCAGAAAAGTCAGACATAACACAACCATATAAAGAATTCTCTAAGTATCTGATTACAGAAAACTGCACTAAGATACACTTGATTATTTGGGGGAGTTGCCACCGTTGTTTCAGGTGTATTGATGCTCACCCATGACACAGATCTGCCTGACTTTGAAGAAGGCGCTCTGAATGTCCTGGATATTGGGCAGATACCTGTCCAAATCTAACCTGGTGACTTCACTGCGCTGTGGGTGGCTTTTGGTGATGGCAGTTAAGACCCTTGGACAAGAATAAAAACAATGCCAAGATTAGCAAGGTTTCAACAATACGTATTCATACTTTTAATAGTTGTATTAAAACACTGTCCTCCAAAGTCTGAAGTGTTTAGCTAAAATTCAACATCTGTTTATGGGAAATGGATATCAGTGTGGAACAAGGAACTAAATATTACATGTCATTGACGTTTTTACACTAAATGAAGCAAAACAGTTTGTGCTACCTCTGATCAATCTTCCTCTGATGTAATGGATCAGTTATGCTGGCCATGCGGATGAGAGCACTCCCATTGGGGTGATTCCAGCACCAGAGCTAGAAGAAACATAGCACATAATTTACATGGACAAGAAGGCAAATACTAGAGAATAGGGCTGGGTATCATGGCCAATTTCCAGAATCGATTTGATTTCCATTCATAAGGTTCTGAATCGATTAGTCACGATTCAATCCAATATCAATTCGATTCAGTATTAATTGATTAGTACCACTAAA
>JAPTGW010000018.1:39311187-39321295 GCA_029814545.1 Apogonichthyoides opercularis
ACCTGCATCTCAATTCACACATACAAATGGTAACACCTGTACTGGGTCTGAATGTGTGGCCTACAGAGCACTGGGGTTAAAACCAATAGCTGAACCTTAACAGTAATATCTAAACTGCCTCCACATGGCAACACTGAGGGGAGGGTGATAAGTGATGTGAGGCACCTTAAACAAACCACCACAGTCATGTAGAGAAGAGCTGCATGACCCCTGTAAGGAAAGACTTAGGAGATTAGAGATCTATGGAATTACACTGAAAGAAATACAGTGAAGCTCCAACAACAGGTGACAGCTGAGGAACAAAACTTATATTAAAACTGATTAAAGTTTAAAAAAATAAATAAATAAATAAATCCAACACAGAGGAATAGGATCCACAATGTACTTTCAAAATATAAAACCTTATAGCATCAATAAATGCATTCTAAATAAAAGTAGAAGATTTTTTGTTTTAACTAAATTAATTTGTTTTGTTAACAGAAGAAAATAAAGGTGGATAATTTACTGTCAAAACAAATTCTAAATCAGTCTCCCAACAAACAGTAAAATATAGAGCTAAAATAAATCTAACCAAATGGAGGAAATGCAAAAGGGATCATACAGTAAAAGATTTTTTAAAATGACATGGTAACCATAACTCAATACCTGTCAACTCTGATACCAGTGTAGGATATCTGCTGACTAAACCACTCAGTGTGAAAGTGCATAGAAACCATTCTGCAAAGCAATAGGTGATAAATACCTTGTGAAGCTATTTATTATTGTCTTATTCTCATTCACTTTATGTTGCACATCCCCCTCTAAATAAATGAAGCAAACAGTAACCTGAACATTGCCAACTGTGTTTGACTGACAGACAAATGAAAGTACTGCCACACAGAAGTATAACCCAGATACACCTGCCAATCTAATGTAACAATCTCAGCATCTACAAGTAAGATGATTAACCAAAACCTTGTGATCCATTCTGCTCAGTGACATCCTCCAGTCATGTTACTGTGCACTTACTCTTCCACTGTGTTCTGGAGCTCAGCCTCGGTTTTGGCCAGTTTCTCTTTCAGACGTCTGCACTCCTCCATGCTTTTCTCCAGCTCCTGTTGTAGTTCCTTGAGACCTGCGACGGTTTTCTTTTCAGCCTGGTTTTTCTGGTAATGAAAACAGTAATGAAAAAAAAAATGTTTTAAAGATTTATATTTTCACTGGTTTATTTTTTTATAAATAGTTTTTAAAAAATAGTAAAGGACTTGATTTCCGCATGTAACAATGTGTATATTGTTTAAAATTGACATATTTATAAAAAAGCACACCCAATTATTAAACTTGTTATGCAAAAACAAGCGCAACAATTTTTTCAAATCCTACTTAACTTATGTAGACATCACTACATGGCGCAATTACAGGTTTTCAACGAAATTGCTCATAGCGCTCTGTTTATATTACTACTCCAGTCAAAAAAATGTCCCTTTGTTTTGAGCTTAGACAAGCTTATACTCAAACAATAACTTTCTTTAACTTGTTCAATTTAATAAGTTTAACTGTAAACACTTGGTTCTGTTTTCCAACAAAATCCTTCATTAAAAGATATTGTCAAACAACAAGTTCAACAGATCAACATATATAAAGTCACAGCTGGGGATAAATTGTGTTTACCATAGTTTGTTCATCAACTTGTTTCTTCAGTTTGGTGATTTCTTTCTCAAGCTCAGCATTCTGCCCCTGCAACTCTTTAGTCTGTGCAGCAAAGTCCACAGACTAACAAAAGAACACAAACTTGTCAGATCTGATCATGTCCTACTGATCTATTGTGAGTAAATTTACAGCAAACATTTTAACAACTGTTTAAGTTTCTAACACTTTATGGTAGCTGACATATGTGTTTCAAGTCTGACATTAACCGTCATCTTTCTATTGAACAAAAGAGTACATATTCATAGTCACAGTGTCTGCCTGATGAAAAAAAACAGCCAAAGCGCTGTTAAAACGCTGAGTAAAAACTAATGAAACATTAGACTGCAACATTAGGAACATAATATACAGGGCAACCTTTCATTTATTCTACTGGATGACAGTGAAATTATACTTTTATGTACAAACTATATCAGTGGATGAGCTGATAATACAAATATAATTTTAATCTCATGTGACCTTCATTCGGTTGTGGTGCAGTTACAATGATACAACAATGTCTCACTTTGTTATCGCCTTGAGCGCCTGCTGTGGCCCGTGACTTTAACGTCTGAATCTTCTCAAAGACAAGGTTGACCTTTCTTTTAGTAGTTTCATCATTATCGTTGCTTCTGTGGACACACACACACACATAAGAAAAGTTAACAGTTGAGTACCAAAGGTTAAAAACTCAGCATTTAGGGGATTGGTAAGTAATTTCCAACTGTTCTAGGAGTGGAACGCATTCCCAGCTTAGAGAGGGTCAGGAAAGATCACGCCGCTCTGATGTGTCACCTCACAGAATGAACAGTTTCAACCGGTCAACCATGAGGAACATGTGCAAAAGAACAAAACACACAGCTTGTATAACTGCTGTTCAGCCCTGTTTTAAAACCCAGTAAAATTATAAGGTAAAAATGCAAAAACACACATTAAATATAATCTTGATATATTATATACAGCAGATATTAAGATTTGGGGAATTTTTTTTCATATATCTTAGAAATTTACCTCTTTCAATATTCAACTAACTCATAAAAACTGTGAGAGGAAACATTTATTGTGATTGATGAAACACAAGTAGTATTGTTCAGACCAAAAGCATTATACTTTTCCAGTGCTTTTTCCTTAAACTCATAGTTGTCTGGAGCTGAGAAAACTAGCTTTGGTATTACCCACTGAGTGTTTAAGTTTGAAAGCCCAAAGATGGTTGGATTTTCTCAGCCTAGAAGAACACAAAATCCCCCAGTAAAAGTGAAAACATTAGAATCAACAATGACAACAGAGATATATTATTTCAGTAAATTACAAGGCTGACACAGAGAGTCAAACCCCCTAATCTCCCTTCTTCTCGTGCAGATGATATTCATTAAACCTTTATAAACTCTGTTGGTGAATGTTTGTCTTCTAGGCCTTGGGAATGTAGCTCAGTTTCAGCCTCAACACTTCCATCTGGGTTTCCTTTCCTTTGTCCTGTGACTCCTGACCTGTAGCCCGACACACCCAAACAGTTTCCTGTTCTATTCCTACATTATCCTGCAGAAGCCTAAAAACGCTGCCTCCTGATGAAATCATGCACAACTCAAGCAACTGCTGCAGGTGAGTCTATATAGAAGTTGTGCTATATTTTCTAAAAACAGCCACTGAATTGTTCCTGTAAATATTAAACTCCACTTAGCCTTTTAATCCAACTTGCTTTTTCCGTGACAGTCAGTAAGTATCTGATTACACAAACAATAAGAATGTTTTCTCCTCATTTCACACCACAGCTAAGAGAGAGCAGTGAGGGAGGGAGTGAGATTCAGCAAGAAAATAAACTCCAGACAGCAAGATTTTTTGCAGTCTGATGGGAGGGTAAGAGCAGCACATTCCTTCACTTTTATCATAAACAGTCCAACTCTGATAAAAACCATTTATGTGCTCCCACAGCACAGTTTCTCCTTTTATGATACGTTACTCTGTGGTGTAACATGGATAAGGCTTTATGCTTAGTTTATGATTCAACTGAACACCACAACTTCTTCACAACTTATGATGTTTTTTGTCATTTTTATAATATTAATAATACGTAGGTGGTATAAAACACCGATAAAGAACACAAAATTACACATAACTCACCCATCCTTAAGGTAATTAAATAAAATTTGTTTTGCTGTCTCTTCATGTGTTTGTTGTGAAAGCTCTTGCTGACCTTTCAGAAGATCAGGTGTCACCTGGAAATGACAGGAAATGAAAGATCTTTATTAAACCGTGAAAACCTTTGATGTAGCAGTGGGGATTGGGAAGTATGTGTCTCATGGAGCTTCAATACAACAAAACTCACTGAGTACCATTTCTGGAATAATAGGCTAATATTTGCAGGAGAAAAGTCAACAACCAATTCAGTTTTCTGTCATAAGGTCCTATTTTGACACCACTTGGAGGAAGACAAAGCTGACTTCTCACCTGAACATCGGCTTCTGTGCTTGTTTTTTTGTCTGCAGTTGAAGACGGTTTGGATAGTGATGTTGATAGTGATGTTGATGAAGGCTTTGTAGCTGAAGAGGAGCTGTCTTCACTCTCTTTACTCTTAAATATTAGTGAAGAGGTGTGGGTCTGTGAAGTTTTGTATCCCTTGATGGAGCCCACACTTTTAGAGCTGGTGTTCTGGGGGGAACAGGGTTCACTGGTGGCACATGAACCCCTGGAATCTACTTTTCCATCTACAACAGTGATCCAGGAGTCCTGACCACTGGCTGCCTTCTGCAGTCGCAGCTGTGATGGTCGAAGGACATGCTCCATCGATGTGCCCCGAGTGCGGCTAAACTCACTCATATAGCTAGATCCATCTCGAAGGCCAAGGGCACTATCCACGCTGCGTGAGCGCTTCCTGTCCTCTGGATTGATCCTGTTCCTACGCCCAGCTCGACCCCTCCTCTGATGGCTGCCATCTTTACCATCAAATTTTTCAATGAGCTCATCGACACCAGGAATGGAGCCAGTGTCAATGTCTCTGCCCGAACCTGGGAGAAAAGGAATGTAGCGGCGGTTCTCATGACGGTTGATAGTGTCTGCATAAAGGGCCTCCATCTGTTCATCCACAGGCGCCTTTGACGTGTTGGTAGAAGAGGAAGACGAGTGGCGGGAGTGGGAAGAGGACTGAAGAACAGGCCCACTGGAGTCTGTTCGGCGTAGAGGAAGAACATCGGGCTCTCGACGTGTGCGTTCAAGGCTGGAGTTGGCACTGCTCATGGTACTGGGGGATCTGCAGGAGGTTTTGCTTTGTTCACTTGTTGGACTTGAGACAAAGGAGGACTGAGGCTGGGATGAAGACACTGGTTGGTGTGGAGTTTTGGAGGAGGACTTGGTCTGCGTTGGATTCAGGTTCATGAGGTGTGGTTTGGACTGAGGCTGAGACACTTGTGGTTGAGCCTTGGTCTGAGGATGACCAAGGTGGCTTGAAGGCAGAGACTTAGACTTAGTCGTCTCCACTGTGCTCTGGGACTGAAGCTGCCTTTTGTGTTGCTGTGCAGGAGCTGCATTTTGGTCCAGGCTTGATGACTCAGTATGTGACACTGCAGGTACAGCAGGTTTGGGGGAAGAACTCTGACGGCATCTCCCAGTCTCAGGGAGAGACAGAGGCCTGGACGGCAGGCTGTGAAAGCCGTCAAGGTTCAGGGAGTTGGTCTCTGGGTCATACGGCTGCAGTATCTCAGGGTGTTTCTGAAAGTTCAGAAGGCTCGATGCCTTCTTTCCTTGTGAATCTGTGACACCATTGTGAGAACCAGAATAATGGATCATCTTCTGAGATCTGTACTCCATGAAGGGGCTGTTGGAGCCTGCCTCTTTACCGCCTCTAAAATCATACTCATGGTAGTTCTCAATAAATGAGCCATCTGTATCAATATACCCGTTGCTGTTAGGGTCAATATAGGACTGAGGACCACTGTCCTGGTTGTTCAGCACTACGTAGGGGTGCCCATCTATGCCCTGGACACGAATGCTGAGACCATAAGAACCAGCACCATTACTGTTAGACCTGGAGGAACGGGATGGCTGAGTGTAGCCCTGCTGTGATCCACTGTTAGGAATGCCAGTAACTCTGTACGACTCCATCAGGAATGCATAAGGAAAATATTTCCCTCTCCTTGGATCCGGTGGCCCACCTCTGCAAACAAAGATTCAGACAGGCTGTGTGAGTCAGAAAAGAGACACTAATAATTCAACAATGTCACTAAAGGGTTTTTCTCTAATGGTCTGTTTCATTCTTGATACTTTGGAAATATTTAAAATATGCCAACAATTACTCGTAGAGGGAAATTAAAAGTTTATCATGGCCACCCTCAACTTCTACTGAAACATCTAACCTCCTTGTTTAACAGGAATGACTGCTTTCATTTTGTCTTTTGCATATTAACAAATGCATCTGCTTGTATTACACATTAACACCATTACCAAGTGAAAAGTAAGACAACAAGCTCCTCAAACACCTCAGAACCAACAAAATCCATTTAATCTAAGTCAGCATTGACCACTTTTACGTGAAGTGTAAATATGATCAGGTACTGTTTAAAGAGGCTTTACAGGTGTGTGACTAACACCTATGGTATAACAAAATGACTGTTTACACTGTGTGACGAAGGATAGGATAAGTTAAACTGGTTAAAAGAACATTAACAGAAAGAAAACACCCAAACATGAGTCACTCAGACCAGAGAAAAGTTTGAGAGCTCTGTCATCTCTACATAACTTTGGAGTGTGTTGGACTTGGTGTGTGTATAAAGGATACATTTGATCCTTGTAAATAACATTGTAATTTATAGCCTGCTCTCATGGGGAAAACAAGAAAATACAATTTTGTCAGTTTTACAATAACGTCAGCAGGGTTGTCAAAGCTGACAGATTTGCAGCAGGATCATGAGAACGCAGCTGGCAATAAATACGAAACTGTGTACAAATATTAAAGCAAGTCACGCAGAGTTCTTCAGACACATTTATGCCTGGGAAGCCAGTGAAGACAAAGCCATCAGCAGCCACCATGTGTTTCATTGGACAATAGGCTTTTAACCTTTAACAGGTTCCTGTTTGCCTTGCTGACAGTGTCCCATTCTACAAGACAAAGACAGATGAGATGAGCCTGAAAGAGCGACGCAGATAACACAGACAACAAATGCTGAAGCAGGATATACAGTATCACAATCAACACAATTGAAAAAGAGGAGGATGAAAGGCTCTTATGGAGGGCACAGTGTAGGCGCTATGTTAATGAGGTAATATGACTATGTGTGCTTAGAGAAGATTACGAGCCACCTCAGATTTACCCATACCAGTTTAAATCAATGAGCAAGACACCTTGATGGCAATGCTGGATGTTTTTCTTTTCCATTTTTTACAAAAAAAAAAGTTATCTTTACATCACACAGTCAAAATAGAGATTCTTGTGTATTTCATCTATAAGATTTTGCTCTACTAATTTTCCAGGAAATGCCAAATAACAGTGTGTAAATTCTACTGATACCACAGTATCATGTAGCAAGATCCATGATAACAAACATCCAGATTTGTTTATCTGAGTTGGTGGTACACCACCCACATCCTGAAAATCTTGTCTCATTAACAAATTCTATTACACTTGCAAAATCATTAAAACTAGCTGCATATTAAAATAAAAAAGGTGTCGTAACAGAGACTATGATTAAATGGATTTGTCCATTTTAACCACTGTTAGGACCACATGAGGAACAGAATGATAATGTGACATAAATTAGTCCGCTTCACTCTCTGGCACCTGTGAAGAAGGCATGAATGACTAGGCCAAGGTAGAGTGTCCCATCTTGGACAAGCTAATACTAAAGGCAACACAATAGACTCTTTCATGCTGCTGTCACATGTATCCGACACACAAGTACTCCAAGTGTGCAACCTTTTTCCTCTCTCATTGTATTTTTCTCTGCATAAGGGGAAATCCTCACTGTGTTGGCCCACTGTCTTTCATAGTGGTCATGCTGCCTTCACTGACCCCTGTGTTGCAATGGAGGGGTCAGGACCGAGCACAGGTTAGGATGTCAAGGCCCAGGCTTTGATCTGTGCAGAGGGGCAAAGAAAAGACTGCAAAGACTTAACAAAGCTGATTTTTATCTATTCTAGTGGACTCATTAGTTTTCTGTGTCAGACAGGGAATCCCTCCCGACAGTATGTCTGCAGATGCAATACCTCACATGACCACAGGAAACTAACAAATCAGTAAAGAGCGGACAAACCTTAAAAAGTTCAAATAAAGGTTAACTGTGTCGCTCAAACAGCAAAGAATTAAATATTGAAAACAAGAGCTGTGGGAAAAACTGTAAAGTTACGCAATATGAATGGCGCCGTAAGGAGAGCGTCAGGTAAATGAGACATGAGCTTACAGAGTCTGTTTGCAACCAAAAAGGTATTTTTTTATTATAAATACCGTGGTTATAAACTACAAACCCAGCTTCTGAGTAAATCTTGACGTGAGTAAATTGCGGCAGGTTTATTTGACGTAGTTTCATCGCTGCTCAGAGCAACAGGTGTCATCAAACACACCACTAAGATTTACAGAAAACAAACACGGAGATTTTCTTATTAACTTTTTTATCAATTTAGTCAAAAAACACTTTAAGGTCAAGTTTACATCAGCGTACTAAGTGTTTTTTGGCGATAAATGTGCGCCTTTTCTGTTTTTGCGTGTAGCGGCTGTTTTAACGTTTGCGCATTCATTAATTGTCAACAATGAAAACTCTTTGCGTTACTCACCAGCGTCGTGTCTCTGTTGTTCAGTTACCGCAGATTTATAGGGTTTCAGGGGTGTTTTTTAGGCGATATACAGTTGAACAAGGGCCCCTCGCCACAGTTTACTAAGTTATTGAGTGCTGTGTTGTTTTCTGAGGCAGAGTAGGACACTTTGGGAAGGACGTCCGACCCTCCGGGCCGCTCCGCCCCCTCCGACACTCATGACCCCGCCCACCCGCTCAGACCCGCCGCAGGTCCACGATCCCACGTCCAGACCCACTCAAACCTCGATGAGACCTCTACCACGACCACGGATCAGCTGCGTACTAACTTAAAAGTTTCCACTGATTAAAATAAATGATCCTACTATTTAATCTCATTCTAAAGTTGAAGTGTGTTTTGCTCTAAATGACAGATAAATAACAGAACACAGTGTGCTCCTATTTGGCTGCATAACAAACCTTATTACGAACAGATTATCTGAGTTCATCAAGTTTGGGCTGTGACTCACTTCGTTCATGTGAAAAAGTACATGGGTGGACCGAATACTTGTAAATCTCAGAAATGACAGGGAAAAACTCCCTATTTCCAATGGGAAGAAGCAAAATAAAGAGTTGCGCAAAGTGTTTTAAGAGGCCTTACTACTTTAAACTCATCATCAGATCCTCTTTTTTAATGTAAGAAAATAACGTGTCTTCTCGGCTGAAGTTGCTAAAAGTTAACGTATTTGCACTTTTGCATGCATGCAATTTGCAGCTGCATGTCTTTAAAAACCGAGAGCGTCATCTAGTGGAAAGTGAGCTGATCTGAATACACCGGGTTAATGAAAGTGTCCTGATGGCACTGATGGAGCAGAGTAGAGTTTAACACCTTCAAACCTAGAGTCAAGGTAAGATCTGAGATGGTGAGAGCTCAGCACTGCACTATGGGAGCAGCATGAAGCAGGTATAATTCAAGTGGGATGAAAAACGAGGGAGTGAATATTATTTCTGTAAAGTGTCTAGTGTAAGAACTGCAAGACTAAGCAAATAACAGTAAGCAGTGATGAATTATACCGACGATGGGCTAAAAAAGGACCACAGTGGTGTGATCTTCTCCATTTTTAAATTTCAGTTTGAAAGAAACCTCACAGGTCAGAACAGTGATGCAGCAGTTTATGCCAGTTTTTAAAACAACAATTTCAGAGGTGTCAAGTAATGAAGTGCAAATACTTCGATACCTTACTTAAGTAGAAATTTTAGTTATCTATGCTTGACTGGAGTAATTATTTTTCAGCCGACTTTTTACTTCTACTCCTTATATTTTCATGCAATTATCTGTACTTTCTACTCCTTCCATTTTAAAAATAACCTCATTATTCCTATTTCATCTGACTTGTTTTCATTCTGGCTTGTTCAAATAAAAATAAAAAATAAAAAACCAACTATGCAGATAAATCGTGCCATCCAGAGAGAGTGAATTTGATTGTGGTTGGATGAGAAGTATAAACATATACCATTCCAACAGCCTATTGGTTTGCACCTGCACATGACACAAATCACATCACACTCCAGCAAGGACATAGGTAGTGGTGCACCATAGGCCCCTGTAGCACAGCCTAAACTTTTGTCCTAATGGCTTTTTTTTATTATTTCTCCTTACATTTACTTTTATCCTTTAAGTAGTTTTGAAACCAGTACTTTTACACTTTTACTTGAGTAAAAAGCTTGAG
>JAPTGW010000018.1:39358913-39370561 GCA_029814545.1 Apogonichthyoides opercularis
AGTTCTTTCAAATGTATGTAATAAATTTTACACAAAGACAATCTAATCTAAATTATAGGGCAGTAACTTTCAACAGACTCTTACACTATATTTGGCTGAGGGGTATTAAAAGTATGTTCTATATTAGAATCTCATTGCACACCCGAGCCAGGTCGTAACATGTTGTACTTTTAATTGTTTGATGTCGCGAGGCAGCGCTTTACCCCCACCTCTGGGTGGTAGTTACAGGCCAGTAGGACTTTCCCTGTCATTTACTACCAAGCAGCCAGTACAGATAATGGCTGACTAAACTATTTGAACTATTTCTTGAATTGGATAATTTTAGCTCATTCCTGTTATAAGCAATTACCCCGCCCCCCCCGAAGAGGAGGGAATGGGTATTGTTTTTGGTTCGGTTTGTTTCTTTATTTGTTAACACTTTAGCAGCAAAACTATTAGTTGAATTCAGAAATTGGGTTTATAAATTGCCAGTGACCCAGAATACATGTGATTGCATTTTGGGAAAAGTAGGTCAAAGTTAACTTAACAAAGCATAACTATGTGTATATTATTTTATACTTAATTTTTTTTTTACTCTGAGGAAAAAGTCATATAAGAGCAAATAAACATCATGCAGAGTTACATGAGTCTGGTGTTGTATTTGTCCTCACATAATCTGTGAGTTATGGACTCGGCTACAACATGAACTCCGTGTGCTTCATTCATGCACTGTTTGGGACACAGCAGCCGGTCTAAGATCGCCTCCAAATAACAAACACTGTACCTTAGTGATTGTTGACAGACTGTGTTCTTGAGCCTGCCAGCGATCTAAAAATCAAGGTTTGCATTAATGCTGTACACTCACGCAAGCCCTACATGAATAATTTACAACAGGCCAGAATGTGAGTAATGACTTTAATCTGTGCATTATTTTGTATCCTTTGTCCTTTTAACTCTTTGTTGTCTTTGCAGATGAAAGAGGGCAGGCTTCTGGCCTGTTTGCCTGTTCCATTATCTTCAGCCACTAATGTCAGTGGTAAATTTCACCAACCCAAACAAAGATAAACACAAAGGCCGTGGTCCCAGAGGTGGCTACAACTGTTCAGGATCAGCCCCGTAAAACCAAGGGTGTCTATCTAATCAGCCATCTGATGAGGCCATCTCTGGGGAGTGGACAAACTGGGGTCAGGTCAATGCCTCAAATATTGTCCCCAGACACAACCTAAACAATCTTATCACTTACAGATAAAATATAGAAGTAAACAAGTCTATGTTTTGGACTGCGAATATTCTCTCTGTAATTGACTGTTGTAATACACACTAAAACTACACAATTTACATTTAAAACAAAAACAAATGACTATACAAATAATGCATTCATATCCAATCTATATTTTAAATTACTCACACTTGTGTTCCAACATGCAAAGTGTGAATTATTAAAAATAAATGTCTGCATATGGCCTTCGTGTACAAATGGTGAGCTATGTAACAACTAATGTACACTATCTGAAACATTGCTGCCCACACACAGACACGCCTGACTCATACATTTAGTCATTTTCAAAGCTGAGAGTAACACAGTTCAGATAACATTACCTCCAGCTGCTTTTATATGGGCCCTAATATTCTATTAAATCGAATCATACTCCAAATCACACTAAGAATGCCTCATGTAACCACCTCATTCTGAAGAAACTGGCCCCATTGGTCAAGTTAAGAAGGGTTTGGTGCAAACATTTTCATAATCTGTTCAATATTACCACTTGATAACAATGCCAACTATTAATCCAGTTATTTTTCTCTGGTTGGAACAGTTATATTTTTTATTGTGCTTGTTTGCACCATGTGGGGTAACAATAGTAATGAAAAGTCCCTGTGCGTAACAGAATCATGGAGATCAGATGTGGTTGGCACAACTTTTTTTACTAAAGATCTGGAGAGATTTAAAGGGCTGGAATTAAAACTAAAAAATAAAATGGCCATAAAGTATCATTACAGTTTGTACATTATGTCAAAGTTAATGTATGTAACTGAATTTATTCACAGCCAGGTCGATGTGTCACTGTGAATGTATGTGACCACTGAGGGAGTAATGAGTCTCCCACAGCAATGAAAATTAATGCTCAGGCAGAGTTATGGAACATTCTTCAGGGTAACGAGAAGCATTGTTGTTGTCTTCTCAACTGGACACAGCAAAAGTCTAAAGTCTGATGCTAAAATCACAGTATCTCTTCTTCACTGGTGAGTCTGATTATGGAGCTTATGAAGGTATAAAGCTACTATGTTACGTCATTAGGTTTGTTACTGTTTTTTGATCCACAATTCAGACTAAATGGTGACAGTTCTGACCTTGTTTGGATGATTCCAAACAGGTCTTTAGTGCAGCTATTGATAATAAAAACAGTACAGAAAACAGGAATGATTTGTGGTTTTACTGTAGCTGTTTTCTTGTATAAAAACAGAGATAAGCATTCAGAGTTATAATGTAAACTAACACCTAACATTATTTGGACTGACTAACTCAGTTTATGTTTGGAGGAGAAAACTTGATACCATATTACAGATGTATGTAAACTGACCTTTGTCTATGTCCAAAAAAAATAAAATTAAAATACTGTGGGTCTTCGACACTGACATCTTCTTGCAAATTAGCTTTCTTCTTCCCAGGCCAGCTCTATAATCAGAAGGATTTCAATCAGGTTAAATTAGTATTCCCAATGTAACCACAGTTGCTTGGTCTGGATGATGGCAAGTTTCTTCCCTCTTTTTAGTACCAGTTCACCAAATATGTATATTGCATTACTGTGGCTAAATATTATTATTTAAATGATTAAATAAATAAATTGCTTCAAAAAACATTCGCTGTTGTGTTCACCGTCCATGACAGAAAAGTTAAAAAAAAAATAAAATCTGCACACAGTAAATATATTATGGGTAGCCTGAATGTTAAGGTTAGGCTCAAGTAGGCCCCAAAATCTAATTTAGCCTGGAGACATGTAGGGGCCAGTGGTGTCATGTCTGTTTACACAGGGCTTTACTGATGTGTTTAATCTCAGGTCTTTTCACCAAGATCTATTTAACAAATACTGACCTGCTGTGGTCCAAAAGAAGAAACAGAAATGAGTTGCTTTCCCAGTAACAGAGACGTTAAGTTACCAACTGCTGAGGTACAATATTATGATTTATTGTCTTTGAGCTGTTAACGACAGATGGATAGAGAGAGACAAGAGAAAATATATCTTTTGAATGTCATGCACCAGACAGCACCGCAAGGAATATTTCTGGGTCTTAAGATTCACAGCCTACAGCAGACTTCCTTTCTTACAGCTTGCACAGTACAAATCTCTCAGAAACAAGGGTGCCTGAGTGATCTGTCAAAAGCAAATGTCAATCTTTTTTGTCATCCACACTCAGGGTTCTCGCTTGCAAAAGTCCCTGAGGAGAGCTGAATAAGCCCACCACTTTCTTTCTCTCATCCTGCAGCCATACCGCCACCAAAGCCAGGGAAGAAGTGTCACATCGAGCCACCATGCCTCTGACAAGGGTTTGTGGGGTGTGTGTGTGTATAAAAAAAACACTATTTACACAAACAAGCTGACATGCATACACACACACACACACACACACACCATGCCCTTGCAGCTTCCCATAAATATCCGACAAGATGCAACTTTCCCGCCACCAGCCAATGCACTCTCTCTTTCTCTGTCTTCAGTCCTTGCGTCAGACAGGTGCCCACGCAGCTGCCCCTCAGCATCCCTGAGCATCGCAGCCTGTCGGTCCAATGACAACAAGCTCTGTCCTTCGCTCTTAACACTCAGTTTATACAGTTAAACAGTGCAAGGAGCCAATTATAGCCAAGGTGTATACTGTACAAAAAAAAAAAAAAAAAGGTAGAACTGTCACTGAAATCTTCAACACTTAAAAGGTATTAATCTGACACATATCAGGCTCGTATACTCTCCCCAACTGAGGAACCAAGGATTTTGTCAGTCATATCAAGACTTAATTTTGAGTACTTTTTTTTGTTTTGTTTTTTTTAATCTCTGGTAATCAGTAGATGATTTTAGATGATTTTCAGTGATGATTTCAACCACATTAAAAGCAGCAATCTAATATATATATGTATATATATATATATATATATATTTTATTAGGGGCTTAGACACAGTCCATATAATTGTGCCTTGGTGAGTTTGCAACATGACAATGTCATGAGAAAGCTCAGTTTTCTGTATTCAGATGTTCTTCGTAAGCCTCTGTTTGTTAAGAAGAACTGATATGATTTTGTACAGACAAAAACACATGAATATTCAGTTTTATGACTCCGTTGACAAAGGGGTCTCATGATGTAAGGTGGCTAATCTTCATCGTAAATGTGATTTTTTTTTTTTTTTAAATCACAGTAAAATTATATATCATAATCCAATAATTTTTCTATAAATTAAATTAAGAAGTGGTTTAAAAAACAGTACTATACTTCATTACATCTGCATTCCTGTTTGGAATTACCAGATTCTGTGTTACCTAAACTCTGATCTGTGTTTGTTTTGGCTGCTTTCATTACATTTATTGAATTTAAAAAACTGCCTTGAGGAGTATGTGGTCCAATAAACGTGGGCCACAGAATAAGGTAAAACTATGTGCATTTTTCTATTCTTGTATAATATACAATGAAATCGCACAGTTCTATAACATATTATTCCAATTAATGACTTTAAGGGGAGACGTACAAAAAATAATTACAGAAAACAATTATTTGTAAGGAATACAAGTCACAATTTCAGCCACATCTACAATGGTCCATTTCTGGAAGCCCAAATCTAGTAGAGCACAGAGGAAAGTATGTGCGTGGCTGAGGGAGGAGGGCGTCTGTATATAAGACGAAAAAGGTCTATAAACATTTAAATGTTTGCAATCACCAGCTGTCCTGTCTAGATAGCCTTCACATCCTGGTGCAGTGCAGTGTCAAAACCTAAATGCACAGAGGATGTGCTCCCGTAAATATTTTGATTGAGCTCCATCATGTAGTGTACACACACAGCATGCTTGGACTTGCAACTTACATTGCCCATCTGATTTAAAACTCCTAAATTTATTTTTAGACTGTGGGGCAAGAATACAAGCTCGAGGAAAAAGGGGATTTGAGTAAGAAATAAATAAATAAGAAAATTCCCAGCAGTAGACATAATGATAGGAAGCACTGTGTTGATTTTTTTTTTTTTTTTTTAAATCAAGCATCTATTCAGGTCTCTGGTGAGGCTCTTGCGCTTGCTTACACAAGCAAAAGCTTTCAGCGGCATCTGCAGCTGCATTCATGCTTTACAGGTACGCTGCAGGCTCTTCATACAGCTGCTGCCTCTGGCAAAGTGCGTAGCTCTGACTCCAGGTGTGCCTTCCCCTCAACACTTCTCATCAGCACCCTCACTACTTCCAGTGTCAGTGCCAGCAATATAAACACAGGTTTTGGCTGATAACCACCCTTAGACATACAGCAATTGCATTCTGTAACAGTCACTTTACACATTTTAAGGGCCACAAGTAGCCTTTTACACCATCCAATAGTTCACGCCACTGTACCTCACCTATGCTTCCTTTCAGTCCAATAACAATATCAACACCTCCTGAAAGATGCCAGACAACCTCCCACTCAACCATTTTCCTTATATACCACCTATCAAAAAACTGGTTTTATGTTTTCCTTTCTCTGTCAGCGTGTTATAAGGGACCTATAGCCCTTTTTTCAACATTGCCATCTTTATTCTTTCAAATGGGATCAAAGACTAACTGGGATAATTCCTCCAAGCTCCCGGCTTTATCTTCTGAGCAGTACTGAGTGACAAGAAGAAGCTGTATTTTATCCCATGCTCTGTCACTGTTTTTCCCCATCTAGCATTGTACTGCTTGATTGTACTCTTATGAGTCACAGAACTGCACCTGCGCCCATGTGTTAAGTACTGACAAATAAAAGCCCAGCGTCCATTTACACAACAAAGAGATGTAACCTGTGAGGCAACCATTCTTTGTTGCCCCCCCCTCCGTCTGACAAGACCTCAAATATATATCACTTACTTAAGAAGAAGGCAGCACACCATCTTTCCAGAGACTCATTCTCTCCCTTATGCTCTGGCAAAGTTCTTTTCAAATACAAATCCAGAAACACATGCCAGCCTTTTATGTTACATGGCCTGTTCCATATTTGATTTCAGAGGTGACGATTATCAAAGCTCTGAAAGGCAAATCCAGTCTCAGACTCCCTCACGCCCCCAAAAAACCTTTTATTGTTTAAGAAAAGGCTTGGATTTTAGTAAACCAGTTGCTTCTTATTAAGAAGAAAGAAAACACTGACTTGTACCAGTTCAAGGAATTTAAGGCAAGGCTTAATGGGACTTTTGCCAATCCACCAGGGTTTTAACAATGAACATCTGACTTACTGATTTATGCATATTAATGAACTCAAACACCCCCTGTCTAAGCAAATGCAAGCTGAGCTCCACACTTCTCTGCATCCTAATGGTTTCTGCTCCACCGGGATCATTACCAATAGAAATTTCAGATATTCTGTGCTATTAATCTCTGTCTGTCCTCCTGTTCGGCTACGTAATGACTAATTAAACATCAAAAGAGCAGAGCTGGGGATCCGCTCTGACAGCCCCTCTCTCTCCCAGGAGAGGCTGTGAGGAGGCCAGACTGTGACAGGGCAGCGCTGAAAATCAATCACATTGAGGTACACACGTGTCTTCTCTCTCACAAGCGCGTGCACACACACACACACACAGAAATTCATGGGCATATTACACTAAGAAAACACATAGATGTAACCTACAGAGACACTTCTGTGCTAACATTTTACAACAAACGTGTAAACAACAAACACGAAAAGTCAAAAGTTTGTTTTGTAAATTAACATGCAGCAGTGGTGACAAACAAAAAAAAGTGAATTCCCATCCAAGAAGTGTGAGGATGATGTCAAGAGCGCTCTTTGTGTGCAAGTGAGAGGGAGGGTGTGTGTGTGTGTGTCTGCTTAAGCAAGCTCACTGTGAAATCTATTTATATGAGAGGTAGATGATCTTCCACTCACAGATGAAGGCAGGCCAGGAGGGACCTTGCGAACCTTTTTTGTTTGTAGAGGATCTGTGGAAAGATGAAAGTGCATCTACTCATTCACAGGCAAAGAAGCAACAGTGAATGTCTTATAAACAAGCTAGTTTTTACAGGTAATGGTTCCCCAACAAATTCAAGCATTATTTACAAATAAATAAATAAATAAATACTTCCATGTAAATATTCTTTAAAGAGTTAAATAAAATATAATTACAATCTGATTTTATTAGGAAGTGTGGAAAGACTACCATTATGTGTAAACATGCAACTGTCCTAATTTTAATTCACTTTAGTTTTAAATTTATTTGTAACAATAACATTTGTAACATAGTCACCCCTACAATTACAATACAGTTTGGAAGTAGGGCCACACTGTGACCATCTTTTCATCACCATTCATTAAAACAAATGTTATTTTCTCCTTCCATGGACTTCAGTGTAATTTTATGACCAATAGTAAGTATTTAGCTGGAGTTGTTTACTTTCATGTTTGGTCATTATTGAGACACTGCTCACCAATTGCTGGGGCATCTTGTAGGGAACGTCTTCTGGGATTGGGCCCTGTAAAGGAGTAGAACGGAGCAGTAGATTTCCCTGATGTGGTCACTGGACTAGGACTTGCTAGTCCGATGTCTGTCCGATTAGAGGACTGAAAGAAAAAGCAAATGCATACTCAACTCTAACAGAAAACAGCAGATTTTATTCTGAGAAGTGAGTGTTTAGAGCAGTTGTTGAAAACTAAAATCACCTTTCAGTATCTTTCATTTACTTAGTAATTTCATGCATCACCAACCTTTGTCATTTGTATCTATTAATATTATACAAACTGCTCTGAAGTAGCGAACAAAAAAGTATGAATACATCTACAAGCAGTTTACTGTACAATTCCAACATTATAGTTCTATAGAGATGAAAAAGAAGTAGATTATCATTTTAAGAAAATAAGACAAAACTCTCTGATACAGCTTCTTAATAAATAATATAATAATAAATATATTAGGGTTGTGGATCAAAGAATCCTTTTGAGGAAAGACTGATCAACATTTTTTTACAGTTTTCTAAAACAACATCAAACATCTACATTAAACAATTAATGGATTATTCCATTCCAGATTAAGTGACAATGAAAATACATATTAGTGCTAACTCAACAGTTTTATTTTTATTTTCCAGTTTACACAAGCAGGGACTATGTTAATAGTGAAAAGAAGCAACTACCTTTAAAAAGATATAAATAATAAACCTTGTCAACTACACCAACTGCTGAAAACTCTATTCGACCTCATCGACCCATCACACTGGGTTAAGAGGCCAATTATGAGCTTGGTCTAATTAGAGTAATCGGCTGCAGACCTCAAGCAGCAGGTCAGAGATCATGTGAGTGAGTACACCTCTGAGCTGTGTGTAGTATGGCTTGAAGAGCCGCCCTCACGTGCCCCTTAAATCCCATTTAGAGGATTGACATAGTACACACCAAACGCTATGAGGTTTGATTTTTAATTGAAAAAGCTAACACGTTCTGTCATGTCTAATTAAACAAATGAGGACATGTGGGATGTATTATTTATTATTTTATTCAGAAATAAATAATTGGCCTGAAATGTGGGTCATAGAATTGGTAAGAGATAACACAAATAATCAAAATGAGGTTCTATAAAATGACAACCTGTCACTGAAGCACAGCATTAATCACAACACACCAACAGCCGCAAACCTAGCTTTGGCAATTTTTATATTTAGCAGTTGAAGTGAAATTTGGATGTATTCATCCACTAAATATTTTGTGAAGGCCTTAGCATATAAAACATTGAATGGATGCCATGAGTAAAAGCTTTTTAAATATACAATATGTAATATGTTTATATCAAATTACCTATAATTAACTAGCTCTAAGTTTATTTATGTTATGGCTATGTCAAATGTTTCTAAATATGTTGAAATTCAGAAAATGTGTCATTTTCTTAGTGTAACTGTCCATTTTATTAGATAATCTGTCACAAGGAATAGACATAAAGAGAGTGTCTTTTATTATTTGGATTGAAAGCCCCCAGAATATACCATGAATTTATAACCTGAATGTCGGGAGACAATACAAATGTGATATATTAAACATTCATAGCATAGTAGGAGATGTTAGGACACTCTGATTCAGATTTTAATATTTAACAAAACTATTTGAGCCTGGTAAGTCTGAATCAACACCACATCCCTGAATCTCACACATCACATGCCTTGTTGAACAGTTTGTATTATAATCTACACTAATCTGTATTTGATTTGGAGTTTGCTGCCATTCCTTCATGATATATTTTTACTTGAAGAAGATTCGTAACTAATAAGATGGTCCGGACCAGGATGAAATCTAAATTCTAGTAGCTCTGCTTTAATAGATACTTTAGCAAAGGTATCAGGTGACAATAAACTCACCTGGCAGCCAGATGCTCCAGGATCCCTCCCATATCCAACAAATGGAGCCCTCTCTGATTTACCTGTAAAGGCAAAGAAAAGACAGTGATAAGGACAGCTGTACCACCTGAAAACTGTAAACATGACAGCATTAACGCATCATAAATGGAAATGCTCTGACCGTAAATGGATGGTAGAATGTTATGGTCTAAAGCTAGGTGCAGAATTATCATGAATTTGCTGCCACAAAAAGCATTTGCCTTCTTAACAAAAATGATTTTTTAGAGCCAGTGAGGTACAAATGTGGAAGCTGGGAGCTTTCTAGGACACAGATAGTTATAGTCACAGCGACACTGAACAGATACAGTAAAACACTAAAATGTAAAACCCAGCAGCTGTAAATTCAGTCACTAAATCCATTCTACATATTCTGTATGTCACTATTATCAGGTAATTTAAACAAATCATAACTTAAATGTATAATATTTACGCTGCTGTTGGTATGATACCTGCACGATACACCATATTGTTATGAAAAAATTGAAACTGAGCAGAGATCTACAGGATGTAATACAAAATCTAAGTGTACAACTTTCCACAATGTATTAAATTCCTTCCATTGATTTCATAGTGACTTTATTATCTATATTTGTCAGACATAAAAATGTTGGCAATGCGAAGGACAGATGATGAAATACAGAAAACATTTATACACAAAACATTTTAAAATTAAAGGCTAATGTAAAAAGATTTCTACTCAGGGTGAAGGGGTCATTTTTAGTTGATTTAATTTTCTTTGTAGCATTTTGTGTATTTTAATCCTGTAAAACAATATAGAGAATTTTAAATTGTAACACAAAAACATCATAAAGTTAAGCAGGAGAATGATTTCCAATTCTAACAAGACTCTTAAGAAAATCCAGTAAGAAAACCAGACAACCAAAAAACAGAAGGAATGATCAGTGACTCAATTACTGATGGAGTGATAATTGTCAGAGGTCTTTCATCAGTGTCACATCAGGTGTTCAGATCTCAAAGGCAGGTTTCTGCGCTGCCGTCAGGGGAAAAATAAAACTTTGAGGACACAACACACATGAATCATACACATCACAATATCCAAACTCAGCAGTTTTACTCCCCCGGAAAAACAAACAAACAAACAAATGAGAGCTCCAACAGGAGAATGATGAATAACTTTAACAGCATCATGCATTATTTTTGTCAGACTTCCAAATATTACAGGCACAGACACAAGCACTGGAACTAAATTCTGTTTACTCTGGGGAAAAGGTAAATATGTTTTTTGTAAGTTAAAAACTTGCATAGCCTGGATCTTTTGTTACACAATGACTGATCTGAACATTGCTTTCACAAGCGCAGGTGAACAGAGGCACATCTAAGAGAATTCACTTGTGCTTATCTGAGCAGTCCTGCAGGAGACGGTTGTACTGCATCTGTGCAGACTGTCTCAGGAGAATAAGGAGGCTGTGAAAATCTGGAAAGATGGTTTAACTGGCAAAGCTGCTTCTCTTCTAACAATAATGTGATACAGTTCTGAGCCATCGCTCTTGCAAAAGGGAAATAGGATTAACTTGTCGGTTACCACCAACGTTCACTAACACAGGGGGATGATGAAATATCTCCTCTGACAGTGAATTTTAATTTCTTTATTTTCTTTTAGGATGATTTCAGCTGAAAATAATTATCCAAAAATGCCTCTGAGGAAAAGGTTTGGTCAAGTGCAAGAGTTAAATATTTAGTGGCAGCATGTGTTTTGTCACACACACTGAGTCTGGTGTGAATAATTAATAAATCTGAATCTCACAGACAAAAACTATGACATGGAGAAGTAACCACACAGATGACATAGCTAAAAAAACTCCCTCTTGGATCACCCATATGCTGTTTTCACAGATGATACAACCGTATTATCGGTCACCATGGAGACTTGGGATGGGTATTGTTAAGATTTCCTCAATACTACTACTGTGATCGATAATGCTTATCAATCCAGTATTTTAATACTAGAATTGTCCGGTCGCTAACGACCGCAAGGGTGTATCGCCCTACGTACACATAGACTTAGACAGGTCATGTCACTTGGCATACAACATATTCCTGCAACCATTTAGACCCCAATAATAAAGTACCTATAT
>JAPTGW010000018.1:39376138-39387769 GCA_029814545.1 Apogonichthyoides opercularis
GTAGAGCGTTCACAAGGAAATCTCTACGGACGCGGACGCGGCAGAACGATTGCTAAACCATAGTATCGCCGTCGGACAGGCGATACAATTATTGCTTCTTTTTCAGGTCAGGGTTACATTTCAAATTGAGAAAATAATTATTTGCTTTGTTTTTTTCCTCATTTGTGGAATAATTAATATATAATTAATATTTTCTAAAAGGAACGTGTAACAGCATTGTTTTGAACTAGTTACTATCATAGATTCAGATTTTTTTGTTTTGTTTTGTCAAACAAATAATTATTCACAGCAAAAGCAAACAGTGTTTCACTCACACTTCATCATTTTTAAGAATAAAACTGAATTCAGGAATGTTCCTTAAATGTTTTGGCAGTGCTGAATTTTGTCTCCAGATCTTTAATTTCAACTACTCTCATCTCTGAAACTATGAATAACAGATCAGATGATGCTCTGACTGTTTTAGATTGAAGATTAAAAAAAATGGATCCATAGTGGAAAAATCAGCTGCCTGTCGGTCACTTAAACATTAATCATTATCTCATGTTGGTATATGGGCTAGCAGCCTTTTATATATAATACACAGGACATCAACAGAGTAACTATATCCACCACAGATATACAGTACATTTAGCAAACTTCAACACAAACCTTTGCTCAAATGCCTCAATTAAATTAAGAAACAATACTGCAGTCATCTTTATTTTATAGTTTCTATGTGTACTAGAAAATAAATAAATGTTCTTTAGAAGTAATACATTATTACTCAGGAAATTAAGTGTGGGCAGGTCATTAAGAGATAACATGCATTGTGATGACTGCATATAAACAGCTGCATTAGAGCCATATTTACAACATCAGTTACTAGATATAAAATATATAGATAGTGATAAACATAAAAATGTGACTCTCAGATCTGATAATGGCCATGCCAATAATTGGTCTATACCTACAAAGATGTTTGCTCATTTTACAGAGATAGAGAACACAAGACAAGCAGAGTGTAGTTTGCATATGGCTCTCAAGATGTTTTTAAATAACATATTTTATTTAAACCTTCTGTGTGTATTTAGTGACACATCCAGCAGCTATTTTGTTTAATGTAAAGCTCTACTCTCACCTTGCTCTTCCCTATAGTTGAATAAAAACGTAAGAAGCCAGTGTTTGTTTTGTCTGGTATGACCTTTTTAATTAAGGGCAAATTAACTGTGGTCCAAAGGAGACCAAGAAGGTGATGCTAATGCACCTTAACAATGAATGCTGAGAAGAAGTGGAACAAATAAGAAGAGGTCTGTTCTGAGGCACTGTATAAACATGATGACTGCCTCTGTAGCTATAAATGGGCCATTTTAAGCTAATGAAAACTAACTGATTCTTATTTTCACCTGATTAAACACAAACAAAAACATAATCATGACTATTATACTGCATTTCTGTGGTTAAATACCCCTAAATCTTACATAGTGAAACTTAGGGTGACTTTATTTAAGCAACATTATGATAAAATTGTTGGGACCTCTTGGAACTGTCTCAGTTTTTTGTCTGGTTCTTGCTTTTTCCAGTGGAAAAAGTGGAAGTGGTTCCATCTGGTTCACGCATTTCCACACCTTCAACTGGCTCAAACTTTTTCTAAGCAGCTCGTTTTAATAGTTCTAATAGTTGCATGATTAAAAAGAAAATTATAGTCACCAGTTAATATAATAATCAGTTTTATTAAATATGGGTAGATAAGTAAGAGTGTGCCTTTACCACCCCACAAGTAACATTAAAAGTGTCATTTCTGCACCAAAAAAGTAATATAGTATTAAAAAAATAATAATAATAAAATTATAGCGTCCCCACATCTAATACTGCAACTGCCTTTACAAATAACAGAACTGTATCATGTGCAATGCTTGGAAGAATGTAGTGTTTTCCATATTAAGACCCCTTCAAGAGCTGAAGGTGACAAAATATTTGACAGAGGTCACTTAATTCACTGTTCCCGAAAAACCCTGTATGACACGCTAATTATATGGTAACATGTAGAATAAGTAACTGTCTTTGTTGTCCTTAATAACAGAAAGAGTCACATGTTCACTGGAATTGTTTTATCAGTAGTACAGGTAATTTTTTTTTATGATGTTGAATTTCTGTAGATAAAATGAGAAAACAATCACAAAGGTGTTCAACACCTGTAGAGTACAAAGCACAACATCATAAACAATGGCAACTGAAAGTGTCATCAGCTGTCACTGCAAACGGTATCAATATCTTTTAAAACCCAGAAGCCACCTGATGCACCTCAAAAGGAAAAAGATAAAGCAACGCTATGGAGGCAAAACTAAATCAGGATGTGTACTGGGGTCAGTTCCAAGTCTGCATTTCGTCATTTAAAAATCAGTATCAATTAAAAGACAATCTCTTTGTAGCTTGTTTAACAGTGTCTTAAACTCCTTAAAAAACAAACAGTAAACCCATGAAACATCCATGTTTATAAAAGAATGCATATTTATGATGTTGAAGTAAAGTAGAACAAAGTCATATATCAAGGAGAACATACTGCTGGCTTGGCCAGTTCCAAATCCAGGAGCTTAAATTAGCTGAATAAAATATATCCTTATCATACATGCAGTGACACAATCTTGTGTCTGACGCACCAATACTGTAACTCATTTTCAGGAAAGTAGGTCACCGCAATAATCTGTATTTCCAAATAAAAAAAAAAGTTGTTAAATTCCCCGAGTGAACTATTAGAGTTTGAAAAGCACCTCGTGAATCAAAAAAGGTTCCTACTCTGTGAAGTAGGCACAAGCTGTATAAATCTGTTGTTGTCTCCCTCCTCTGAGCGGCCCATGTGATCCCAGCCTCATAACAAGAGCAACACTAATATTGTTATCATTATTTCTTGAGTAGGACCATTTGTACCGTACAAGACGAAGCTAAGTGTGTGTGGGGGTTTTGTCTTGCAGCCCCAATAATGACTGTAAAGTGAAGTGATTGATAGCGACCAAAATCCATTATATGCCTTAAAACAGCACAGATGCATGATACTAAAAGCAAAATGTAACATGAGTAAAGTGGCTTAATTAGGGCCATCACCATCAATAATATCAATTTAAGCATGCAGCATGCCATCCCACAGTACATCACTAATGTGATGAAAAGTCAATCTTCTGAGGAAAAAATCCATCACTGCTGATTTAAATATTCTGCGAGGCTGCTCATTAGCATATCAGTCTGAGGTCTGATGGTGTAACACTGAATCTGATATATTCGACTGCAACGATGAGTCTTTACCAAACAGAATGTATGCTGGCACACAGCTTAATACAGGAATACAATCTAAAATGAAAAATGTATGTAGCACTTCCACGGTTTTGCGGCAAATATAAATGATCAAACCAGACCATAATTTCCCCCCTGGGCTAACTGCAATTACATTAGCAGATTTAAATGGTCAAAACCAAAACTCTTGCAGTTATGCATCCATTTTGAAAATGGGTTTGGCATGCATGTTTTAAGCATTTTTTTTTTTAGTAAACAGATGATCTTGTTAAAACCAATAACAGCTTTAGGTCTTTGTCTGTCTACTAATACTTTTATCTTCTGTGGAATATGTTTACTCTCTCCAACTGTAACTGTGTGATTTACAGAAGCTGGACAACAAGCATCTGTGAACAGCATTGCATTGTCATTCCATTAAATTTTAAATGCATTCAAGCATTGCCGTACATAATGGTGTCACTCAAACACTTTCACACACTTGTTGTGAATCCACTCAAGTACTGATTCCACTATAAACTAAGGATGTCTGGGCTAAAGGTTTAGACAGAATATGTCTTAAAATTTAGAAGCCTTGGCACACTGAAGCAGGATATCCTGAATAATATCCTGGTATCTGGCTAATTATCAGGCCTCCACAGCCAAAGGCACAGTATCTGAGTGGTGGGCTGTGCCCAGTCTCTCCTAAAAATAGCACTTTGTATTATTAGTTCAACTATTGTTAAGCCAAACCCAAGAATCTCTGTTTTCAATCTGCTGCTGTTTTTTCCAGGCTTTATCAGGAGTAGCTTCTATTGCTGCCATAATGATTACATTTTAGTAGTTCTATACTAATTGTTTACCTTTTACAGGTCTTTCATTGCAGCAAAGGCACCACAGGTCCTTTTTTTCTTTCCTAATGATTTAGCCGGCTGTGTTCCAAGACTCATATAAAACTGTTTATATACAGATTTACTCAAAATATTACCCTTCAAAATTGTGCCTCACTGAAAAGCTCTAAAATAAACATAAAATCCAGAGAAAGCATCACCAAATGTTTAAATAAAAGATCTTTTTCAAGGAAAAGGACTGACACTTTCTTCTGTCCCAGGCACACATTCAGTTGATGAGTCTTCTACAGCAGTGTTTATAAGAGGCAAAATCCTTCACTTTAATCAAAGAATCTTTGCTATTGCATAAGTCAGACCACAAACATCACAAACTGTTGCACAGTTACTTAATTAGAGTTAAAATGTGGAAAAGCCTCATGTAAATTTTAAGTAGAAAACTGAATAAATAAAAATGAAATCTGGATAAATAACTTTACTAGCCAAATCTATTTAAAACTCAAACTTTTGGTCCACTGAAACCCCTCAGCACTGGACAAGCCGAGAGGTAAATAAACATTATGTACTGAAGGTATTGGCTGCTTAATGCTTCTGAAAGGAAAGGCAGGCTCTCCAGTCATCCATAGTGTGGCTCCTTATTGATCACAGGTCTGCAGAACAGCACAGCATGGCACTGTGTTGAGCCCCTTATTTTGATAATGTGAGAGGTAGTGACCTAAGCGTCTCCAGGGATCAATTCAAAACCCTTGCCACAAAAACAGCCAATTAGTGAGCGTGCTTCACTGCCTCTGAGATGCATTCCAAGGGCCTTTTTTTTCCGTCCAGAAAATGAGTCCATTTTCCTTGCTCCAAGGAAAGCCAAGACCATGAAAACAAACACATAATACAGAATGAGGAAATGTTGTTAATACAGAAACTAAATGAACATATCACACCCTAGTTTTACTTGATTAGTTGTTTTTTTTTCTGAGCACATGTTTACTGTTGGTATTAAGTCACATTCCTATATGAAAGTACCTCAACATCAAATATTATTACTGGACCTGCATGATTAATAGAATCACAATGTCAGCCTATGTAATTATATAATCAGAAAATGGTGAAATTCACAAAGGGTTCAATGTGTGTATGGTGATATTTTGGACTCACTGACACTAACGCAGAGAGTGGAACTGTGTAAAATATGCAAGACATTTTTTTTATAAGTTTGGGTTTATATGTTTATAAAGCAGATAAGAATTTAAAAAATGCAAGTGTGCACACAATTTGACTGAATTGTACATTTTTACCATAAAGTCATAGAAGTTGGACCCAATGGAAAGTTCCATTCATGTAAAAAATTAATGTTTTTGTCTGTTTTTCAAAACAAAAGCAGTGAAGACAGGAATTGCATTTTCATCACAATGTAAATACAAGCAATAAAGATGTGACAAAATGCAATGAGCAAGACAAATTATTTTATTTAGACATGCTATACTTTTAGACTCAGCGTGCAAACATGTCACATATAAGATGAAGGCCCAGTGAGCCATCAGACACCCTCAGATAAATTGGTGTCAATTTGGTTGTGACTACTAAGTGAATTTTTCCTCACATCAGGCAGGCCTTTTTATTTTTCTGTTCATTTCCATGACAAAAAAGGAAGACGTGGAGTACAAGGATCTGACTCTATGAAAGCGAATGTAGGACACAGTGACATGATACTCTACTTCAAAGATTATGCCTCTCAGGACACCTTGGAAATAAAGTTAAGCAGGTTCACTGGTGAATAGTATATTCTACTAGAAACAAGGCAACAAGGCAACAAGGGACAGTCAAGGACAAATCAGATGTACACTCAGCCCCCCCCCAACATTTTTTAAGTGCCTCCTTTTATTTCCCTCTCCGAAGATTTTGTGCACATCCATCCTGTCAAAGCCGTTTGATGCCAGCACTAGGTTGTGTTTTACAGTAAATAAAAGCTGTCTGTGTGCAGGTTGGGTTAGAGGTTAGATCAGTGTAGATGAGGAAAGAGAGTAGGGAAGTAATGCACCAAATCAGCTTTCACCCAGACTGGAGATGGAACGTTTGTAGCAGAGTATCAGGAACAACGGATGGAGACAGAAACATGTCAGACACCAAACACTGAGAAAATGCGTCTGCGTTGCCCTGAGCTCAACATCATTTTATGTGTACAGCCTTGTCAGCAGAGACATTATTCAAAACAGCAAGAGCAAATGTTAATGAGTTCTTATTTGCATATTTATTTTTTTCTTTGTTGAAATGTCACTGATTATTACGTACTATGATGATAAATGCATCTGCTCATGCAGGCTGATGTGTAATTAGCCATTAGGTGGAATGAATAGATCAATTAAAGGAGAGGAACCAGGATTAAGAAAAATCAGAGCAAGTGAAATGTAAGCGAAAGAGAAAATAACTTGCCAGGCTGCAGCAAAAAAGGTTAGATTAGGCAGAGAATCCAGAAATTAATTGTAATCATGTAAACTTGTTTGAGTTATCAGATAGATCAAAGATACTTTTCAATTTCTAGCACATTCTTTAGCCTTAGAGTAGGACTTTAAAAATGAGGAGTAGGTGCCCTTTGCACTAGCGCTGCACAACTGTTTATTTTCTCCTAAAATCCATCTCTGTGTGAGAGGAGATGTGGATTTCCTGATTGTATTTATTCCCTCCCGGGATAATCAGGTGCCATGGCTCGGTCTATATAATTTTTTTCTAACTCGGTAAAAAGGAAAAAGGGGAGGTGGTAAGGGGAAAATGTTTTCGCTTGGCCTTTGCCTTTTTCCGAGCCCAACTATTCTCCTGCCAGTGCTTGTTATTCACAAATGAGGAAAAAAATGCATTACTGCGGACCAGATGGGAACATTCCACATGACCAAACCAATCAATCACCTTGGTGGGACGCAGGTGTGACACAGCCGTGCAGCAACACACCATTTCACAGTCTATCAGGCACAAACACATGGTCACCAATCAATGGCACCCTGAGGACCCATGAGGAGGGGTGCTTCTCCCCAGCCTCACTGGTTCACGGCTGATGACTTCATAATCACACATCCATTCTCTCAGAGGAGAAAGGCGATGAGTTCCCTAATAACGTCTCCCACCATGTGAACACCAACACTGTAATGGATGCTGCTTTGCTGGGGATACTAACACACTCCCATGCATCACACGTTCGAATCGCCCTCCGTGTCAGGTTGGGAGAGCACTACCCAGGGAAACATGAGCACATTCAACAAGCTGAAGAAAATGTCCCCCACTTGAGTTCAGAATCAAGGCAGTGTGTAACATCAAAGTATGTGTCGATGTTTGGTATTAGATGCCAAACAACTGTTGAACAGTGAAACAACAGAGCCGAGGTGAAGGACAAGGAAGGATACACATATGGGTTAGGAATGTTGATCCAGCTCCAGGAGCTGTTGGCATATTTCCTTTCACAGAAAACCCCTGCAAACCCTGAGCAGTCCTCAATTTAAGATGCAAGTCTGCACTAAATAAAACAAGAGCACAGCCCAAAGGGGATAAATCTTTTTGATGAGCTCTCTGTGGGAATGACATTGTATGAGGAAGACTTTAACAGCCATGTAAAAGAGTTTTGTTTCAAGTTTTAGTAATTTTAAGTTGAAAAAAAAAATACATTCCCACCCCCAGAATCCTGGCAGTAAAGAAAGTCTCACGGAGCTGTGCTTCTCTCTACACTTCCCACACTTCAAACTGCCAGGGCTGTGCAAGAGCAGCAGAAAATGTCAGCCATTGTCAAGTGGGAGTAAAGGCAAAACAAATGTTTGCATTTTATTAACCAATCATAATACACTACATTCTGACAAGAGGGGAGTGTAATGCTATCTGTTTGCCAGCACACCCAGCGAGGACACAGGGCTCTGGGACAAGAACTTATAACTGTGGATAAAATGGCGGTGGGCATGTGTTGAGCAGCACCAGAGGGCTTCAGACCTACATCTCACGATTTGCATTTCTAAATTAGTTGATTTAGGGTGGCAGAAAACCCCACACCTAAAATGCCTGATCATGGATTATGATTTATGTTGAGGAATGAAGGGTTGTCATGTATTCTTCTGTTTGCAGTGGTAGAATTTTTCTTTTTCAAGAGAACTTCAGATAAAATAATCCTCCATCTGTGCTCAACCTGGGTTCATCCACTGATTTTGCTGGGCTGACTCTCCCAAAATTAATCCTGAAGCTGATCCGCTTTGAAATAAATGCAAGCAGATCAGTGCATTCTTTAAAAAAAAAAACACTTCTGGGTTTAGTTTTGACATCCACATTCATTCCACTGACACAAAAATTAACTTATTTCATATTGGACAACTAAGTAATAGACAACAGTTGGTATGCAGGGGCTACAGTGTNNNNATTTATGTGTCACTTAAACTCCCTTCAACCTGCTGCTTTACTACATGCAATTAAGTACATCTTTATATAAATAACTTGCATCTGCATTGTTGAACACTTTAACATTTTTTGCACAGAACTCTGCAGGACAGAGGCCAAGTTTATGGTTGTCCAATGTAAAGTATTAGTGACAGATGCGCGCAAAAGGTGCAAACACTCTGTCATGTTAGATTTTGAACACCTGACAATAAATTTATTCAAATTGTTTGCATTTATGTTTGCAGCTCTACAGTTAAAAATACAAAAGGCTGGAAATCATTGGAAACACACAATTAAAGATAAAATATATTCTATAAGTCACATTTACTGCCATCTAAAATAGCAATCTGTATGCAATATGGTTTGTTTTCACAGTATTAAATATACATATGATTACTGTGATGGTCATTACAGTCAGTAAATGTTGACTTAATCATCAGGGCTGTTTTTTTTATTTTTCATAGCTACAGAGTGATAAGATGTTCAGTGTTGCTGGCAATGGTCACAGCAGGCTCTAAAGTCAGCAGACGTTAATTGTTAAACTAACAGTAATTCTTCTGAATGAATAATTTCCCTTTTAGCTTTACCGCATGTATTTAATAATCTCTAACATTCTTCTTGGCATCAGCTGCAGGCAGCATGAGGCGAGAGAGAAATAGAAGAAAGGGGGGAGGGGACAAAAGCAAAAGGAGTGAAGTGGAAAGAGAAGGAGACATTAGATACACAAAAGTGGAAGAAGCACAATAAGCTACAATGACAAGGATTTATTGGAACTATGAAAAAACTGTGTTTTTAAGGCAGAATTTGACAGGACAAAGAGATTTCAGTTAAACAATTAACACTGGAGGAAAGCAAAAATAAAGCTGATTTCACCTGCAGTTCTATTTCATTTGTAGTTTGTGTTATTCATTGTAGTCTTCCTGTTTGTTGAAAATTGACAATTTAGTCTTGCTTTAGTTAAAAATATTTGTTTTTTCACTGCTGTATTCTGCTGCTGATGCAAGTGCTCTCGTATCATTTTGGCTGACCAAGCTGCCTGGTCTGTAAGAAGCATTTCCCCATAAAAAAGTGAGTCAAACAGGCAACATGAAGACACCTTTTCACTGATTATAAATTTAATCATAGCTCTCTGACCCCTGCAGCTGCTTCCTAGAGACTTGTTATGTCATCATACTCTGGCCATAGCCCAGCTCTTCTTTCCTCTTTGGAGAGACGGCCCTCCAGGCCTCCTGAGACTACAGCTGATCCTCTGCAGCTGGGCAGCCTCACCAGTCACATGCTGGGGGCCAGGGCCCAAGGAAGGCAAAGCGGAGGCCTGGCGGGGCCAAGATGGACTGGGACAAGCACCAGGATGGGGAGGGTTTGGATGGGGAGATGTGGGCGGCATGGGGACAGAGAAAAGGGATTTGCACCCTTTCAGCTCGTCTTCAGCTCTTCATGCTCCACTGACCACAGTAATAGATAAGCACACCCTGCAGCTCTGCATAATGACCGGCTACATCAACTAAACTGTACTGCACCACCTCTCCGCATCTTCCCAGCTCTTCTCTCTGTTCTTGTCACATATACAGCAGATACACTGTGTGCAATTTACAGTTATAATTTGGCTTATTTGATCATTTAAAGCCAAGTGGAAACAGACAACACAGGCAGACAAAAAGGGGAATGACATGCAAATATGTTGTGATTCATGTTCATTAATCACTTAACTACTAATCACACAGGAACCACATTTTGATCAAACGATTCCTTTAAAATAACAATTCAACAAAGTATAGTGACTTTTGGCTGTGAAAACCTTCTCTGAGTACAGTATATGTGAATGTGTACGTGTGTGTGTGTGTGTGTGAATATGTGTGAATGACAAGAGGGGGAGGGAAAGCAGCACTGGCAGCACCTGTGACCCACGCTGCTGTGGAAACTGAGTGCACACCTGAACAGCACCTGGCCACAATCACAGCCTGGGTCTGAACAGGGTCTCCCCTGGGACACAGCATTAGCACATGACACCTGCCCCAGCAAAAACACACTGGGGATACCAGTGTGATGTGGGATTTGACACTTCATGAAAAGCCTTGAGGGAAAATTTCTAAATGAAAAGGGAAAGCCTGTAACTGATTCATTTTTTTCTACTCAAGGCAAAAACCAACTATCGTCAAACATTTTCTGTTCAAATATTATTGTTTTTAATAACAGCTGTAGTAGGGTACATTTAAAATAAAATGGCGACATGGACAATAAAAGGGTGTTTCTTTTAATGAGACTTTAATGAAATGCATTTTAATTGTCTATGCTGTAAATCAGATTAATTTAGACACATGGAAGATTATTTAACTGTTCTGTCAGGTACTAATTAAATTAAATACAGGGTTCCTCAAACAGGTTGTCAGACGATGAAAATGCCTTACAGAAGGGTGACACCTCTGTAACACACTATTGCAGTGATTCCTAAATATTTTCTCAAAACCCAAAATATCAGTTTGATGTCTCAAGACCCCGTATGTCATGAGCTGCCATAATGTCTTAATTTTTACTGACTCTTCCACCAGTACAAATGTGGAATAAACAAACATCTGGTTTCTTGTTTTCTGTTTGTTTTTGTCTTGATACATCCTTTATCCTGTTTTAGTCTTGTTCAGACTTTTCTTTCTTGCTGCGTTTTCATGTCATTCTCACTTTTCTTTTGTCTTTTATGTTGTTTGTCTTCCAGAAAGCACTTTTCTTTGTAATTTGGAGAATGAACTCATATCAGGAGTATTATTAGAAGTATTGCTATTTTACTAGCACTTGGTGTCCCAACTCTAACTCTGAGAAAGGCAGTGTCAATAACCTGTAGTACCACCAGCTCTGAGGAGACTGTGTCTAGGGAACACATTAATTATGACCAATACTGCAAATGTAAAAATGTCTAAATGTGCTGATGAAAATAGATTTTTAAAAATTTATTTTAAATCTTCTGTTAATGTAATTTTTAATTATTCATTTGTGGGTGACAGACACTTCCACTGAAACTCTGCTGGAGTGGAGGTCGAAGGACGAGGTCGGTGATGCACTCAGGTGGGTGAAATAAAATAGGAACATCTACACAAGCGCTCAATCACATGCAGGTAGTTACATTAAGGTCACATGTTTATGCAGACAAGTT
>JAPTGW010000018.1:39389800-39405466 GCA_029814545.1 Apogonichthyoides opercularis
GATAGATAGATAGATAGATAGATAGATAGAGACACACACAATGATTATTAGAATTATCTTTTTTAAAAATCACTGGTGATATAGTATAAAACAATATATTCTACAACTTACGTAAAAGAGTGAGTCTTCCTGTATTTTATTCCATATCCCATAATTTATTATCACTACATCCAGGAATTGATTCAATTCTGATTCACAAGTCCAATTCTATATTGATTAATTTGGGGATTTTGTAACTATATTAATATACTTAGATAAAACAAGGATTCTCAGAAAAATTTTGCTGTAAATTGAACAAGGAACCATCTAACCAGGTCTGTTATCAAGTATAATCGTGTTTACAGTAAGATTTAACAACAAAAAAATTATATTAATGTTTTATTAAACATGACCAACAAGGGCCACATTTTCTGAGGTAACCAGATAAACTAAGGTTAAAGCTCAAACTTTATTCATCAATGAAAACAAGCATTATAAAAAATTATCTGGACATTTTATTCACCGACATGAGGCCATTCAAATGAAAGTTGAGTGAATAAGAAAATCAGTTATTTAAGCCTCGATCGAAATGTTCAGCAGATTTACATCTGTGTGCCAGAGAATTGTTTGTTCAGATTGACTGAGGGTGGCCATTCGTGATGCATGTGACAAGTGGGTGAGTCAGAGGGACTCACATGGACCAGGACCAGAGTTTGTCTATACTGCACTACAAGTATGAACAACGTGGCTACCACCTGCCAAGCAGCGTGCAGTGGATGACATACAGGTTAGTAAGAGGATTGTGGCACAGGAGGGAGGGGCTCGAATGCATGTGAGGCCCAGACCAGAGGATCGTTAGTCTGCCCTAACATGGGAGTCTGCCCCTGGGGAGCGCTGTGAGTCGTCAGTGCCTTCCTGGCATTCACCAAACCCCCATTCTTCATCTTTAAACCAATACACACTATTCTCCTGAGACAAAGATATGACCCACACATGAGTTCAGAGGAAACTGTCTGACCTGTTTGTGTTTTTACGTCAGGTAAATGGAGTACGGTTTATCTCACTGGGCAAAGACAATGTGGCCATTGTTTAATAAAGAGACTGTAAATCAGTTTACAATTCAGTTTTACAATACTTTTTTTCAGACAAGGTCATACAAAAAGCAACAACAACCTCTAAAACAAAAGCATTAGATGTAAATTATAAAACATGAAAACATAAGAAAAGGAAACATATCAGAGCAGTGATCATCCCTTTAAATGAGTGACACTGTTTTCCATACATCATTATGTTAATTCTACACTAGACGCAACAAAATCCACTTAGTCAAAATGTTAACCAAGTTGTACACATCCATGTGTGTTATGACGGTCACACACATATGAGAAACACACAAAAGCGCCACCTATTGAGTCATCAAACACCCATGTTTTTAAGGAAGTTTCTAATTAGTGTCACATTTTCCAACACAAAGTATGTTTTCAATCTGTGATAATGAACTAAACATATTCACGTAAACATGGAAAGTATGCCATCAGGGTTATGAACTGAACACTTCCCATTAGGAACAATACATTGAATTAGAGGCAGGAAACGTGTAGAGGGCCTGACAACCCAAAGTGACTGTCTGCAGGTCAGGCTGTTGTTGAGCCTCTGAAGTCGGCCCTTACCCACAGTTTCTCCTGCAGTTTGTCTGACACACTTTACTATACACGGACATCACAGCAGCAGTTCGGCTGACTCAGCACCTTTAATGGTAGAGGACAACAGTGACAAAAGAGTCTTTGTAGAAAATCCATGATTATCCCAGAAGACTCTAATGTTCTTATTTGATGATGATTGTTAAGTAAACGGCACAATAATCGCATTCACATTACACAGTTATCGGCTTGTACACTTGTGTATATTTTAATGCCTGACACACTGCACTGCTGGTCTGGATTCAATGCAACTAAACACCTCATCAAAGAAATTCACAAACCTCCTGGAAATAACATTGCTAACACAGCAAAATGAAGAGATAGATCTGCAAGCTCTGAACCAATAACCAGAAAATATTAAGAAACAGTTTATTCGACAGTTCAGAATACTGCTGACCACTAAACCATATTTTCATCGTCATCACAATATGAACATGGGTAATAAACACATAGCAAAGGACTGCTTGCAACATAATTTACACACACCACGCATTCACACTCAGCATGCTAACACATGACCTATCAAATGGAACCCCAGACCTGTGCACCCCTAAAGCTTAAATGCATTATATTTTATTTGCATAATTGTTCTACCCACCCTTTGAGGAGGAATAACCCTTCAGACATGATCTAATGAGAATACAAAAAACTCCATATATCAATGTAAGTCAGAGCTATTACTGGGAAAAACACGATTTAATACAATCTTGATTTCCTGGCCTGAGATAAGCAGGCAATTCTGAATATACGATCACACTGTCTAAATCTGACATATCACTGCAGCAGATTGCATCCATATCCTGCATGCAGCTTGTAAGCATAATTGCAGGCGTAGTTCAAAGGGGAGCGATACGGAGTGTGTGTGTGTGTGTGTGAAATAGTCATGTGATCAATTACAAGAAAGATAACATTTTGTTTCAATTCAGCAGCACCCATTTGTGAACTAATCACTTTAGTTGGAAACCAGTCTCCAGGGCCATTACATAATGAGCTGAGATGTAGTTAGCCATAAAACTGTCAAGTGGTTACACATCACAACGATGCCAGGCCAAAGAGCTGGATAACACACAGCTTTTAATTGTTACAGTATAATGGGAGATCAGTGATATACAATGGAGAGATAAAAAGATTTTTTGTTATTAATATTGTTCAATTCTATCTATTACCCTTGCAAACAACACAGCCAAGGATCCCAAAAGGCAAAGCATATTTGATCCAAAAAAAAAGAATAATCAGCCTTCAAAGGTTTTCTACCTCTGTACGACAGTCTTTGATTCGACTGTCTGTTAACCCCACACCCACAAATCACCTCCCTGCTGCCAATGAAAGTTGCTAAGGGCAGTTTTGATGGCTAGAGGACAGCTTCTTATGACAGAAAGCTATACTGATGGCGTGACTTCTAGCCTGGGGGAGGGTCATCACAGGAGGAGGAAAAGGAAGATAGAGAAGGGGAGGGGGATTAAGGGAGCAAATAAAGACAGCAGGAGACGGAAAAAAATAGCCCTGCAGGCCTCCAGATGCATGATGTGCCTTAACCCCAACCAGACAATTTTTTTTACAGAATGTCTTTCCACAACCAAAGGGCATGTACAGGGTGAGACGACAAGAATCACTTACTTACCCATTATGTTCGAGTTCATAAAAGGTGTTGGGGACAATCCTTCATGGGACACTAATCGACTGTCACTCAAATGATCGCCATAATGAGGGCTGTCAGCAAAACCCTGTGGGAAGAGATCAGAATATTAAGCACATTACCGGCCAACTTCACTAATTGAGTGCTATGGCATACCACTAATTAGTACAGAGGAGAGCGCAACTGGACAGTTATGCAAATCGACTCGCTGCTTTCTTTTGCATGTATGTAAAGGAAAAATGTAAAGGAGACAACAACATTATATGATTAAATACTATTGCACAGAAGGGCTGTAAATAAAGTTGACATTTCAATACTCATTGATCTGAACATTATTTTCTAACAGTTTAACAAAATTTTACACAATAATGCTACATAAAATGGAAAACCCCTGTTAATCTTCCACAACCCACAGTGGTTTCTTTAGAACAATGAAAGACTTCAGTATATAAACTATATTTTGTTGCAGACAGTGTTGAACATCAAAAATTGTAGGACTGTAAACAATTGCACTCTGGTTTCATGCATCGGAGTGATTCAAGGTTTGCTTGAAGTCACTGTAAAAAATCTATTTAACAGATTTTTGTGTATTTCACAATTTTCTTACAGATTTCACTGTAATGGACACTTTTGAGCCAGGGTTGATCTGTTCTACCTGCTGAGAAAAAACACAACTAAAGACTAAAATAGCTGTGAAAAAAATAACAATGACAATGACCAATGTGATACAAACACAAATATCAGGCAAAATGAGTTTGGCTTTTTCCCCATGATCTGCACTATGGTTGCTGATAAAAAAGGAATGAACAGTAACGGATTAGTTAGTACAAAAGCGAAATAGCTTTGACAAAATAAAGAATCTGTAAAAACACTTTGTTTGGTAAATTATTATTCAACATCAAACATTGTTTCATTGTACCTTTAAAGCCTCTATAAATAAAGGCCTTTATGATAAATCCTCAAAAACTGAATTTAAAAAACCCAAAAGTAACCATTCCTCAAAATAAAAATATAAATAAAAGGACATGGCACTTGGAAAACTAACTGAGGGTGACTGAATAAAAATAGAAATGAAATACAATAAGTTATATACCTGCAGTTCACAGAAGTTGTTGTTTAATAGAAGGGGATGAAACAGAAGGATGCATTCCTACATCATTTCCAGGTACCCGCAGCTTAAAAAAATTGCCTTTTTCTCCTGCAGCTTAACAGTGCCTTTTCATGACAGTTATCAGCTTCAGGGCTTAGGTCTAAATATCGGTCACAGTATGGTTTTTGAAAACTCGGGGTCCCGTGTAATAAAAGATACTCCGTTACAGTGCTAATCCCAAGCCCTGTGAAAATCCTCCTGTGCTCCAGTCAAATACATCTCCCCAAACTACATTAACTCCCAGCAGAGGGACCGAGCAGCAGAGGGCCTGCATTTCTATAGAGCTATTTTCACCAACTCATACCCTTTGCATTCAACATACAGTCAAAAAAGTAAATCTTATTATCCATCTTTTTTTTGTGCGTGGATGGTGATGGAGTAATTTCAAAGGCAGTGGAGTGTTGTGCTGTGTCGAGGGAATCCTCAGAGATTCCCTATTGTGCTCCTGCCAGGCCGCACACACTGTTAATCACACCATGAACAGACTCAATAACAACAGCAGCCTCCTGAGAGGCTCCAGCAAACTAACCACGCACCGAATTACACATACACAGCAAGCGAGCAAAAAACATTTCCTCTCTTCTGCAGTAAAATGATGAAACGGCTTGAAAATACAGACATAATTTAACGAAGGAAAGCACTTGCTGGTAATTAGCAATCTGATCATTACTGTTATATAAGTCCTAGTTTGTTTTTCCTGTCTTGTTTGTTATGACTTTGTCTGTAAAGGAGGAAATGGTTAGCAGGGCTACGGGGGATCGTTAAGAAAAAGAAGCAGTGGGATGAACCATTTCGATCTTCAGTCTAAGGTTCAGCTATAAAACAACCCCAAAATAGGATTGCAATGTAAATTAAGATGACAATATTAAGCTTTGGACATTTTCACTTCACACAGATAGATCTAGCAACACTTCATACAGAGGAAATAAATACACCACCCATGAAGCACAACATGCAGGTAGATTTTCAGAGGGATGCTCAGCGCACTGGCGGGTAAATGTCTGTACTAATGTAGTCATGCGGTAACAAATTCTGCTGAGATTCTGAACTATGTCTGGCCTCTTTTATAGATGTGCTGCTTCTGTTCCTGCTGCTGTTTGTGTTGGAGTTTGACACACAGTCATGGTGCATTCAGTGTACCTTGTAAACTCTGAAATCTTCATGGATTTGAATAGCAAAATGTGTGGGCTCAAGCAGTTGAAATGTTGCATTCAAGTACATCTCTTTAATTGGAAAACCTGCACTCAAAACACCACAAACTTTGTACGGAAGCTTTGTATATTTTTCCATATTTTGCTTTCTTTAAACACATAGTACATCTATCATTATGTTGAGAGGACAAAAATGCAGCCCATCTTCTTAAATTTACCATCTTTCATCAGGCTTCAGGAATACTCTTCCAGTTAGCTGTGTTATCAAAGTATACATCATGATACAACAAAAATACTGTGAATATATTGTTGCCAGCCATACTTCATTGTTTTAGTGTACTGATACAACAATACTGTGTTTTCTAATCTGGAGCTGTTGGATCATCAATCACAGATCCCTCATCGTAAACACTGGTGGCCTACATCTATGTGAGACGCTAACACACGCTGTCATTGCGGCCACAGGGCCATGTTAGCACTACTGGCTAAATAACTGTCAGCTAACAGCGGCGACATGTGGGCCAGAGCTCACGCCTCATCCCTGATCACTCGCCACAGCATTTAAAAACTCATCACTTCCATGCCCAGTGCTGCATCCCAGGTGAGCGTGTGGCTGCATGTGGCAGCTTGGGAAGTGATGATGGGGTCATGATGGATGCATGTGGGGTCGAGTATCAAGTTGGGGCAGGGCACTGGGGAGGTGGGGGTTGTCATGAGGTGGCAGTGGGCACAGCCCTGACTGTCAGACCACCAGCCTACAGCCACAGCTGCCCAGGATGCAGCGGCTGGCTGGAAGCCAAGGTCAGCACGGCAGGGCCCGGGACTGTTCACAGTCCACTGATCACACACTCGTAGCTCAGCAGCTCAAACAAGCTCAGGGACAAGATGAATTCCCTTTGTAAGATGCGCTGAGAAGTGCTGAAAATTTCTTTTAAAAAGGCTAGACCCATATTCAAGTGTCAATTTTTAGAAAACACCTCTAATTTGTTTGCACAGGTTTTGAAAAAAATAATTTAGATTATACAGCCCAATCTTCCTGTTAAATGTAACTTTCATAATACAAAAAGCATAAAATGATGCCAGTTGACAAGTTTTTTTCCTCCTAAATGAAGAGGCAACAACAGGAATAAGCATTTGTGTTTGTCTCGTTGTAACAGAATGTATGTATTCCTGTGTGTATCTAAATGTCTCAAAAATCATATTTACAGATGATGTAATCTATGACAGCTTTCAATGTATTACAATTAGTCAAATGTAGTCACATTATGTCACTTCATTGTAGTGAAGAAGTCCCACGTTATGACAAGCAACCATTAACCTTCATTATACTGAACAAAATCATGTATTTATTTGAATATTGTTGGAAATATATAGTATAATGGCAGAACAGAAACTCAACAAAATGTAATACAAGCCAAGTTGTTTTTAGATATTTTAATGCCAAAATGTTACATAATATAGCTCTAATGTAGCAACAGCTTTACACACTATAGGTTATTATTATACATACAAGAATCAATAAATAATGCTAAAAAATTTTCATCTTCTGACACTATTCATAGTTACCACATAAATAACACAGTTTGAATAATTATATTTTCCAGGGATTACTATAGGATTACTATAGACTACTGAGGTTGCCAAGAAATGTCACTCCCTGGGATGCAATATTTTTCTACGCTATACAAATCAAGTGTGTGCCAATCTGAGGCGCATATGCAGCTGTGTCTGAGTGGCATGTGAGTGTTTGCATGCACGCCTTATGGAGGTGCAAACAGCTGTCTGCTGGCTGACGCTGTGCCTTGCAATGTCAGAAACACTCATTTATATGCACCTGGAGCAAAGATATCTCAAGCGTCTCTGTCTTATAATTCAAATCAAGCTGCCTATGTTACCATAGCCTGTAGATGTTCATTCGGGAAGGGCACAGAAAAATAAACAAGGTAACGCAGCCCGAGTGGCTCTGACATTTAACTGAATTCTAATAGAAAGTGACAGGAGATTGACATTAAATGAAATTCATACAGGGCATCTAGAACAACCAATGTGTGAGGGACAAACAAACAGGAGGAGAGCTGTTCACACTTGCTCACACTAACAGTGAGATGTTCTCACATAAACAAACAACAGAGTTTTAACAGGCAGCCTAACAGAGGTGGTTAATTCTTTATTACTGTCACACAAGCAAATTCAATTTTCTACACTGATATTTAACAATTGTCAGTTTCAAGTAGATAAAATACAACATATTAAAAGGCAAATAGGTACTGCGCTACATGACTAATCAATTTCCAACAAAAAATGTAAGACTATGAGACTATTTACTTTGATATAGATCTGTAATCTTAAATAAAATGTCCTACTAAAAAGCAAATTATTTCATAGATTAACTATTCAACTGATTTGGCTTCCATAGTAAAGATTTAATGTGTAGCTCAGCACAGAAACAACAATACAAGACAAATAATCTAATTACAATTACTTGGATACACTAAAGAGTACAACATCATAAAGGTGACACCATTTTACTTATTGATCACAAACCAAGAATAACTTTCGTCGCAGCTGCCTGGAACAGTTTTGTCGATGCAAAGTCAAAGGGAGGAGACATATTTGATGGTTGACGTTTTGAAACTGGACACACTCGACTGAGTTTTAAAAGGGAAGTGAGATGAAATTTAGGGATTTAAGGCCTGAAAAAGAACAAGGTAATTTCTTTCACTTGTCTCTTTCACACACACATTTCTTCATCTATTTAAGTGTTCTCTTAAGAGGCACTATTGTTTTTAGAGTTCCTATTTCTAAATAGGTCTCTCTTCCAAACTAGCAGGTCAATTTTAAAGTAATACCAGGTTGTGGTAATTGGTTTGCACCAACACAATATTCACCTCTGCTTTCTGTCAGAGGAGTAGCTCAGTTACAGGTCAGACGACCTGACAGATCCTCAGTAACAGGTTGAGACTAAAATGCTGTAAACGAACTGGTTTGATATTACAAGTGTTAAATGATGTGCTGTGGAGCAGAAAGGCCATTCAGTGGCGTTAAGGTGTGGGTCATCTTACCCGGGAGGATTCATAGGAAGGGCTGGACTCGCCACCTGGGGCCCAAGACGCTTGGTTGGTCCGCTCATCCATACCTGTCAGAGAGAGACAAACACAACTCAGTCAGCAAGTCAACATTACTTACATAGATAGTTGAATGTACATGTCTACAGTCTGTCTCTCTCACAGACATGCTCGAATAAACAAGGAAAGGGATTTTTTTTTTTCAATCTATTCAGTCATCAAAGTGAGAATTGTGGTAAAATTCATTTAAACTACAGCTAATATATTTAATATACTCAATGTATCACAAATTGTTTTTTATTGTTCTATGGCATTATATCACTCATATTGAACTGTTAGGATATTTGACAAAGTTTTTTCATTGTGTCTGTTCAGAGTGATTCTTCAAAGTCTAAAGGAGTTCAGTTAGTTCACATTAAACTCCTGTGTTCTTGTCTTGTCTATGTCTTTACCTTACATTTGAAAGTCTACACCACACCAGAGCAAATACACAAATATAAATTGTGCATCTTTCAGGAGAAAAAAACAAACAAACAAACAAAAAAAATCAATATATGATATTTGGTTTGAGCTCTTGGTACGAAACACTAGCAATAATATAGATAAAAATGCTGTACGTTGCAATACTAATATTATTTGTACAACAGGTTCTAACAAAATGCAAAGCCATTCCTGTTTAAGACTGTAATGATTAAATAAACCATTTATATTTATAAGAAAAATGACTGAAGATGTTCTCCAGGGTGAAGTTTTGTGAAGCAAAGACTACCCTCCTTCCACTGTATCAGTTTTTCAGCTTTAAATACTGAAAATACAGCCAAAAACAGGCAGACCTTTAGCTGCTCCAGTGGAGAAAAAAAAAACATAATATACTGAATTTGGCATTGATGTATGCCAGAGCACTTCCAAACAGCTGAGCTCTGAAACTTGATAAAACTCATTTTTAAATGAAAGAAAACCTCTATGTTTCAAAAGTCAAACAGATAAACAAATAAAATCAATAACTTCAACTAAACTGCAAAGCTAGACCATCTGGCATATGTTGAAAAATATATTATCTGATCTTCTGAATCCAATTTATGAGATATAGTCAGTAAAATATTTGATGCCTCGATTGTTCTTGCTGTTTGAAACAATGTTGTGTAGCAGTAACAGCCAAAGACCCACCAACAAAACATAATTGCAGAGAGGCTAAAGTATCAACATGTTCCAAGTTATTGATTGTTCTAGTTGTAATTTCATCTGACTCAGTAAAATGTAATACCATTTGTTCATTTTCAACTTCATATCAAAAATATCAGATTTAAAGAGATTGGATTCCTTCAGAAAAATGATAATAATGGAAGCAATAAAGAAAACTTTTTAAAATCAAGTGTATTTTCAACTTTACAATTTAGCAAATGATATGCGCTAAATTGCCCCCACGCAGCACATGTAATCCAAAAGGTAGCATTTATTCAAGTGAAACAAACCACTCCAGTAAGAGCAGAAGTGGATTTTGCACTGCAAAGAGCAAAGCTTGTAATCACAGATCAAAATGTGTGGGCTAGTTTTTTGATTCATCAAAATAAGTAGCAAAACAGAATGATTATAAGTTAGTAAATTAAGCATGTACCAGGAATGCATCAGCTTCATTGCAAAAGTAAAGCTAAAGTGATGAAAATGTTATAATATAACTGGAAGAGCCTGTGTATAAAAAATAAAACACCTCCTCTGAGATACACATTTTGTAGACACAGTTATTTAGGCCCTGTCCATATGAAGACAGCTACGGTCGTGTCCGCAAAAGTTTTGTATCAGATAGGCCTTTCATCCGCACGAAACCAGCGTTTTCAGTCACTGAAACTGGGTCCAAGAGTGGATAAATTTGAAAACGCTTGTTTCACGTCTTCGTCTGTACAACCAAACCGCAACTTTTCTAAAACAATGATGTCATAGCCCCACCTCTCTAACCTATCACCTTGGAAGCAAGACACCACTTCACAACAACAACAATGGCATTCTACAGAGTAGTGCTTGTGCTACAAAAGCTACTGAGCTTAATGGAAATATTGAATCAAAATCTTCAGCTACTCTTTCATTACAATGAGCAACAAAAAAACATAGCTAACAATATTCACTACATGCTCTTGGATCTACCGTAGAGAGGGGCAACCAGAAGGAAATATTGGATCAGACACAATAGAACCAAGCAATCTTTATGCGCCACGTCTTCTTCATTTTTTTTGTGAGAGCATTACAATGCCACATACAGGCCTGGCATTTGTACTAGATTATTTTCAGTGGTTCGTGTCAATGAAGATATTTCCTGACACTACTCCATGTTTACAGAGCATTTTTTGGAAAAGAAAAAAGAAAGAGATTGAATAGGAAATGATGCAGTTTCGTGTGGACATGGTCTTATTTTAAGAGTAAATGTCTCACTTTAAGTCTAATTATATCTTTAAACAGAAAGTCAGTGACATCTCTCTGACCAGAAATCATGCTCCACTGAGCAGAACTGTAGATAAGTTTCAACCTGACAAACATGATGTTTTGCTGTTTGCCCACAACAGATTCATTTCCTCTTCTTTAAAAGTGTAACGGTGGAAAAAATATAGTCATTTGTCTCACTTTTGATGACATGCTCACATTAATAACTGTGTAACTAGTTTAACAACAAGTGCATGTTTAAATAATGAAACATAGGTCCAAACTTCAGAAGCATGATAACACCAATGTGACATATTGTAGCCCAACTGAGACCATTACACAGTGAATATAACAATAGTCAGAGTTTACTCTACGGGCTAGTGGCTGTCATCTAGTCTGATTACCATCTCCTACCAGGGCTCAAGGGTCCCCTCCTCTTGTCTCCTCACACCGACAGCCAGCACAACAAGATTAGTCACTGACACAAGAGGCAGAACGAAAACACACAAATGCACTGGCTGTAACGGAAGTGCATGAACTGGGAGAACAATGCAACTCTGGAGAATTAACACAAAAACCTACAACTTGACTCACACCTTATGCTTAAGGCTGTTTATAGAGCACCCAACAAATTACACAGGTAGTTCTGAAGGTCTTCACATTAACAAACCACAGAAAACACTATATAGCTTTTGAACCCATTTTAGGTTATAGTATCAGTAGGACAGTTGAACTTTCAATTTATGCTCTCCATTAGCCACTGCAGCGGGTGGCAATTTTAGCAAAAACTAAACAGAAATACTCAAAAACCTAAATGTACACTCTCTGTTCAACACAAAAATAAGCTGTGGAATATACTACATTTTGATAAATTAAAAAATTACACATACAGTCCAATACAGTAGTCACACGATAAACCTAAACTTTATTAACATTTCTCTTACAACTGTCTTGTAGAATACACTGTAACAATATAATTCAGAGTATCACCAGTGAGCCAAGTATCGAGTAAGACATCTTTTTCAGACATCCATTAGAAGTGACAATATTGTATAACAATACTCTACAGAAGTGACCCAGACCAACTTCTCCAAATCAGATCAAAAATTCAGGTATGATTGTAAAGACATTGAAACATAGTTCATATCCTTACTGAGAGGAGATGTCTAAAACCATAACTTGAGCTAAAAGAGCATTAGCAGAGGATTTTCTAGCTCTCAAATATGATTTATAAGCAACATGGTCCAAAATTCCAAATGAATGAGCTGGGTCAACATTCAGATTGTTGGTATAGTGCTCCAGCTTCACTTCAGCAGTTTTTTTAAGATTATTTTTGACTGAAAATCAATCACATATCAAAGCATTTTTATATTTTTTAACACAAAATAAACATTAAATCAACAAAAATTACAAACATAATGAACAAAGTAAGCATTAAAACAACAAAACAAATGTAAAAATTAAGAAAATAATGAAGATATTTAAGAAAGTGATTACAATGATAATGAGTAAAAACATCAAAATGAAAAAACATGAACTAAATAATCACAAATACATGGGTGACCCAATAAAAACAGTTCCACGACCCTGAATCAGGTCTTGACCCTGAATTTGGGAAAAGCAGGTCTAGACAGTTACAGCATGTGGCAATTTGAAAAGACAGTGAAAAAGAAACAAAAAGGAAAAAAAAGGAAAATACATTCTATCAAGAGAATGTGGCAATAGCTATTCTACTATCATATGGGATTCCAGTTTAACATACTCTACTGGGGAGTGTCATTCATAAACAGCTGCAGTCTCCCAGAGCTCCAAAGAAGACTACCAAAGAATGTAAAATACTCCTGATGTGAGATCATTTAGTACACTGCAGTACTGACAAGCCTGTAGTTAATGGCTGCAATGACAAGAAATATATATATGGCACGATCAGACCTGTGTAATAAGAACGCTGAAATGTCACAAAAAACCCTTATAAAAATTCAAACATTCTCACTTTGACAAGTTTAATTGACCATCAGGTTCATATAAACAAATGCAAAACACAGTTCTACTTTGTTTAATTTCAGTGATCCTTCAGCTCCATTCAGCATAATGGTTTCCTGTATAAATGAACTGAGAGCAGCATTAAAGTTAAACTGATGACTGCACCAAATTCATGTATACAAATAATGAATGCCAAGCAAAATGTGGACTGAGTAGAAATAAACACTTCTCAGTGTGACGCGGGTCTGGCGGGGTTGATGTTTCAGCCTTTCTTACATTATACAAACTGCACTAACTCTCATCAATTCCAGAAACATAGAAATATCCAGCACAAGTACATACTCAATTCCAACATAAAAACCTTTCCACTGACAGAATGAGACAGCCTCCTCATATGGAGACTCGTTTGAAGAGCGATGAGAATAAGAAGAAAATTAACAGCCAATATAAAAAATGAAAGGAAAATGTCATTTTTTAAAAGGAAGACAATTTTAAAGAGATGAATGTAGATACTGTTTAATGAACTGAACTTGCTCTATATTTGCATTTAATTAACTTATTCATTTACATTCACTGACAAAAGGTGATTCTGTCAGCTTAAACCATCAATGAAGACATTTAGAGTGATATAAATCTTGTGTTTTATAATTTTATTAGCTGTAGCCATTGTTTAATATTGACTCACATGGAAGTACAGATCGGAGTCATACTGTCATGTGTTCTGTATCCAAGTGCAGTCCCTTTTTTTTTTTACTCAGGAACCTTTTGATATGCTCCTCTTTACAGCCAAAAAACTAACCACTACATACCACAAAATGAGAATCACCCACTCAACAACACCCATCAACTGCCCGACTACACTAAAGAGTCAATGGCTTCATCAAATTTGCATCATCAACACAGCTGGAAGGAAGAAATGATGAATCTCGGTCAGAGCCACTTTGGCTATTTTTTCCTATCCATCTTCCTCTGGCACACTTTTGAAGGGTCTTGCCAGTCCCACTCTACCTCAATTATCTGGCTATGCCCAGCTGAGATGCAATAATCCAAACTCTCATTCCCAGCAATTTCCACACTTGTGTCTGCACAGTCACTTGCCGTATGTTCACAATCACTTATGTAGGTGCTTCTTCCCCTACCTTGAGGATCAGAGACACGAGCACATATAGCAGACCAAGGGGAGGAGGGATTAACCCACTACAGGCCTGTATATACACTTCAAGAGAGAACAGTTCATAGTGGTTTGTAGTTTTCAACATTTGCTATGAAATTTTAAGAAATTATTCTACTCTAGGGCTGAGCAATATGGTTAAATCACAAAATCTCAATCTGCACTGGATCTGTACTGCAGCATACAGCAGATAGTAAATATGTAACTGTATACCTGAGGTGTAGGTCAGTTGTTTCCAACATAAAACCTTTTGTACTTTATACACAGCCTAGCCAAAAAAAAGCCCTGCATGCTAATATTTGTCCAAAAACCATCAGATTGAATTATGTCATGCATTTGTTTTGACATTGTTTCAAATAAAATTATGGAATGTAACAACATTTCTTGCTGTAATTTTCAGAGCACATAATGTTGCTGAACCTAGACCTGACCAACGTTAGCAACTGCACCACTTGGGCTGACTCCTGGCTGGCCTGAGCCCTTTTCTGTAATTTCCCTGTTTGGGATCAATAAAGTACATCTTTCTAACTCTCTGAAACAACCCCAGATCATAACACTGGCCCCACAGACTTGCACTGTAGGCACTAGGCATGATGGGTAATCACTTCATCTGCATCTCTTGTCATCCATCACTCCTAGGTCAATCCAGACTCACAAAACCACATTCCACTAAAACATAGTCAAATCTTTATACTTTCTATCAAACTGATGGTTGTTTAAGAAATGAGAAGTGACTCACTGCCTCAGTTACAGTTAAAGAACCTGTTGGAGCTGAAACATATAAATCACTGCATTAATTATCCAGTGTAAGCATTTTACCACTTTGCTCAGTTAAATCCAGGTGAGTGGGGAGTGAATAAAAAAATGTTTATGCGTGTTGAAATATATGTACAAGGTGCACCTGAATGCACCACCCTTGGCCCAAGGCCCTTGCTGTGGCACTGTGTGTCAAACTCGAACACAGATATAGTAGAGAACAGAAGAAGCAAACTGAGAAATGACACTAAAACATAGTAGACACACAGCATACTTGTTTATCCCATGGGTATTTTGGTTCAAATGGGGCAAACAGTTTTCTGAGATTTACTAAAAAAAAAAACAGACTCAATTAATAAGACTGAGACAGTGAAAGAGTGATGTACTCTTGTCTCCTGTTAAAATATGATCAATTTAAACATATATGAATGGTAACATTGAAGCCAATTCATAGCATATTACATAAATTAATAGTGTAACATGTGGTCATCTCTGTGTAAGATACTAATACAAATATATCAAAATTTCAATATTTTGCCCTGTGAGCAATTTTGATAAGATATATGTGACCCGGTATGAACCTGGAAGACTCATGTCGGCCCAGGGGCATATTGAGTTCATCATAGATTCGGGGAGTACAGATTCTAAGCTTTCCAATGACAC
>JAPTGW010000018.1:39479017-39490339 GCA_029814545.1 Apogonichthyoides opercularis
TTCACACATTTTTATCTAATGTCATTACAAAGCATACAAGTTATAGATTTTTACTTCACACCTATGCTTACTGCATTTGCAGTAAAAAAAGAACTGAAACTAATATGCTCACTGACACAAGAATGAATGCACTGTGTAACATAAATTGTGACTGTGCTATATGGGTGTACTCACTTATGTTGCCATTGTTTTCAGAAATTTCAGTTATATCTATGTTTTGTAGTTTAATGAACATATCACTGTGTACTCTCAATAATATCTCAGTTGAAGCTAACTCTAAACAATAGTAAAATAAATAATATTTCAGAGTGTTACCAAAACACAGTCAAAAACACAAAGCATATTTTTTTTCCTTTTAATTGGGCTGGGGTTCTTAAAAATAAAGGGAAAAAATGCTTAAAAGACACATAAGCGTGCACTTGTTATACTGTTATAACACAAGGGAAAATTCAATTTTGTACAATGTAATACAATACAAGACAGAATTCAACACCATTAACATAGTTTGCAGAATTGATTTGTGGCCAACATAAAACCCTGAACTGAAACCACATATGAAAATTTTTACTTGGAAGTCAAATGACTATTACCAAAATGATTATTTGTGAATTAATTTTTGGTCGAGATAGCTCTTTATTTGCCTTTCAGTTACAATGTGTTTGGGCAAATCTTTACCTGCCTCGACCTCTCCGTCATCCTGTCCTACTGGTAGAGTCTGCTTCACAATTATAAAAAGCAGCAGCAAGATTCTCAGTGTGAATGTATGTCACACAGACTTTTATAACCAATTATCTTTTCCTCCAGCTGCTAAGATCACATGCTTGTTTTATTTCAATCCCTCTGTCTTGTCACTGTTGGTATGAATAGTTCCAGCTTGATTTTGTGGTTGGATTTATCCCATAGTGCAAAAGATAAACATTGTAAATGCTGTCATTCAGTTCAGTTTTAACACAGGAATTTAGTTTTTCTTAAATTAAAACTTTGCTCTTCCTATGTGTCAGGATGAGTTCAGCTTAACTGGATGTTTCTGGAACGTGTGGTTATCTCACTAGTTTACAGTCACATGATTAAACAAACCTGGGTGTGACAGACTTAGCTCTGCCTTGTCATGCTCCAGGTAGATTTTGAAGAGTTTTAAAGGGTGTGTCTGCACTATGAATGCATGTGTTTGTGTGTTTCCCTGCAAGTCTGACACACATAAAAATGAGAACACAAGACACTTGTGGTTTTTTGATACGTGGCAATATATCTCTAAATCTACTAATAAATATTCTTTAAAACATACTCATTAGGTAGGGTCGAGGGGGGCCTGGGCTGACTCATCAAAGGGTTGACATACAAACAACTATTCAGTCTCACATTCAAACTTGGGGGCAATTTAGAGTAAGTACATGACTTTGGACTGTGGGAGGAAGGAGGAGTACCTGGAGAGAAACTATACAGACAGGGGAAGAACATGTAAACTCCACACAGAACAGAAGACAGTTTTCATTGTCATCAAAGATCGAAATTTTTAGTTTGCTAACCTGATATCAAGGCCCATCAGAATTTGTCATAATTTCCTTCCCTCTTTTGGAATAAAACTGTGAGGTCTTTTAGATATTAGCACCACTATCAGGACAGTGAATCGGTAGTAAACTGTAGTGTACAGTTTGTGAAAAATGTACAGTCTGTTGAGAGTTTAGCCCTTCTGTTTGTTCCTGAGCAGGTTCAGCTGCGAAGGAGGATGATGAATTAGTGCACCTGATACCAGGAGAGACTACAGTTACACACTAGTGTCTTACCCCTCAATGATCATCTATTGATGACTCTTTCAGAGGCAAAAAAAAATCACATACTTACTAACATTCCTTTCAGTCATCACATTCATGTATTGTCTGTGTAGCAGGCCATTGCATTTTTGAAGCGATTTCATAGGTAGATGTTACTGTGATGTTTACAAACCATTTGATTAGAAGATGTCATGGATTCAGTGGGAAGAAAATGTTTAGCACTAATTAAAGAGCTGTGCAAAAAGGGTAGATACAAAACCTGGGATATTATTCAGTGGTAGTATTAAGCTATGAACTACGTTTTTGTGTAAAGAATTGAAAATGTAGTCCAGAACTTTACAGTTGGTCAGATCTCGCCTGATTATCCTCTCAATTTGGGGTTTTAAACATGAAAGCCCACTGTCCAGTGGGATTGGTACTGAATTAAAAGCTAGTAAATTAGAAAATGCAGACTTTCACTTTCTGTTGGATGATTTTATTCACTGTGTAGTGTTCTGAGCAAAAAGGACTTGTGTTATCATGCTCTAAAACCTGACCAGCCATCTGTAGGTCTCCAGGATTTGTTTAGTCTATCTTCCTTCCCCTTTGGAGCTCTAAAAGTCATTCTAAAATGCCTTTTTAACTGTCTGATTGTTTTTATTCCCAGACAACTTAACTTTAAATTATGTTTGGGTTATTTTATTTGCACCTATAGGCAGATTTGGGTTGCACTAAAAAAGCATGACTCACATTTTATAAAAACATATGCATACAATACAAGAGACAACATGATTAAAGTATATAAGGTACCAGTACCTCTCCGTACTTAAATTGAATGGACTGTTGGAAATCTATATTGAAGTTTTGTTGTTACTTAATGTCATTATAGCAATAGTCTGTGAAAGGTTCTTTTGTTGATATTGGGGCCAGGTTTATTTTAATAATTAACATTAATATTATTGGCCTCTTAAAATCACATGATTTGGCTTTCAAATGTCTGCCTTTGTCGCTCTCATGGTCTGGTTGTACTCTGCTTGCTGTTGTTACATTAGTAGTAATGCTGCTGGTGTGATGAGTGATTAATGACTAAACACATGGTTTCCTGTAAACAGATGATGACTTCCACCGGAGATCTGAGTGAATCATGTCTTCATTCTGGCTGCACTTCTTACTATTACACATTATACTGAAAGTGATTTGGTTGCAGAGTAATGCCCAAAAATAGGTCATCCTGGCTCACAATAGGTCATCTTTTAATAAATGGGACTGTCAACAGCCATGGACAGGAAATCAGACCAGCCCTGACTGTTACATGAGGTGTCATATAACTGGTGTCAAGTCACTGTCAACGTTCTCACAGTCCTTTCTTGTCCTTATCAACGTCTATTTTCTGTAGACAGTGACATAGTATGTTAAAGGTTACTATACTTCTGTCTTTATGTGGTTAAATTATTTGTGCTTTAGTGTTGGCATTCTTTCTCTAAGTTTGATGGCATTTACGAAGACATTTTTCTGCATATTTCCAAAGCCTGTGAGGTTTTGTTGCATAATGTGCGATTTTGCAACCCACTCCTCAGTTTGTTGTAGAATTATGTTGAAAGCCATTCCCTTTGATTTCCTGTAATTCAATAGTGGTGGGTAAAAATATTTGTGGGGGCACAGAGCAGCAGAAACATTAGAAGCATAGCAGCAGCAGGAAGTAGTCTTAAATGACTCGCCTGAGACACAGTTTACCGGAGCTTCTGCCCAAGATACAACGTAGTGAACTACCATGTTGTTGCCTTTCTCTCAAAGGGGTAAACAGGATTCAGAAGACTCCAAACAACACATGGTGTTAAGATGGTTATCTGGAAGGAGATGCAGTTAACCTGCAAAGTTGATGAAGCAGATCAGCAGTGACACTTTGTCCTCTGTTTTAGTATGATTTGTTTTGCACCTACAGTTGGAAATTTCCTAAAGGGGCATTACCTTAGAGATTGCTTTAGTTTCAAAGGTCGTATGTTTGGGTCATGTCTCCAAACAGAACCAGTGACCTCCTCTGACTAAAAGCTGAGATCAGCCTGGACAGGAATGTAGGTTGTCACCAGAGCTATTTTGGCGATGTACAGCCGCTAATGATTGTGATCACAGAGCAGAGCTCGGAGCAGTTGCTTTGCTTGTCTTTTTTCCTACCAGCAAGTTATCATGCAGAACTCACTGGCACTGCAGGGATTAGAGAGTTAAACGAATGGCACGTCGGCTCCGCTTGCACTTTGCGTCAAGGAGAAGCAACACGGACCCTCTGTCAGAGAGCCTCAGCAGCCATGGTGAGGAGACTGGAGTTAGTGTGTCAGCTCGTAGCCCCGCAGAGAGTCTGGCGCACAATTCAGTACACTTGAAGGTGACTCCTCTGTCACCAGATTATAGTAATTTACAGCGATACTCTTCAGTGTTTATACCAAGGGTTAATACTGGAGGATGTAATAAGAAGAGCATTCTGCAGATCTCACTGCAGCCCTGTGGAAAGCCAAGTGGGGACGTGGATGGCAGTGTAGAGGATGGAGAACCAGGAGGAAGTGAAGGAGGAGCAGGTACTGGCTCTGACGGAGGCTCATGCAGCAGCAGCATGGCCAGTGACGCTGGATATTGCAGCAGCAACAGCATCTTTGAGCCAGAGGCTTCAGAAAAACACAGGACCATCCAGGAGAGGAGTCTATTCTGCTGCAAGACCAAGGTCCCATTGAGACGGTGTTCCTCCTTGGTTATATTTCCGAAGAGCCCCTGCAGCACACCACCTGCATCTCCAGAAAGCCCAGTAGCTCTACCTGCTCTCACATTAGCAAAGGGTTCTCATCAGTCATCTCTCCAGGCATCAGCAAGTGAGTCCTCACAAGATGATGAGGAAGTGACTTGTCAAGGGTCCACCACCATGGCAGTCAGTGGTCACCGTCTTCCAAAAGGAAGCTGTTCAGCTGAGTGTAGGGACACTAAACATATGGTGCATTTTAATGTTCCTTTACAGGATGAACCAAAGTCCAAAATGGAGAATATTAGTAAAGTAATGGAACATCCACCAGCACTGGACAGATCAAACCGTCACTCCAGCTGTGTGCTGCTGCACTTTGCCCACCAGAGACCAATCATATCTGGGAAAGGAGCTACAACCACAGCTACAGTCAATGTGGAATATCCAGAGGCTCCTCACCAAGGCACGCATCCTGAGGGTGAACGTGACCCTCGCAAAAAACTTTATCGCAGTACCTCTGCCTGCTTGTTGTCTTCAATTAAACCTTCAGAGAAAAACCATAAATTGAGTTCAACAGGAAAAGGCCAAGAAAACTATTGTCATCGCGCTATTCAAAGGAGCTTTTCTCTTGAGGTGCCGTACGCTAATACTGGAATTTCATGTCATGTTTCGAATCCAAAGCTCACCAGTCCATGTTCTCCACATGTGCACATTCATCTGTCTCCTTGTTGCCCAGCAAAATTACCTAATACTGTTGCCGATGCAAATACAATCCTCAAAGGGAATAATCCGTCTAAGAGCCAATGTCATAATATTAAGGTGAGTGATTCTCAGAATTATCCCTCTTCTTGCTCACAAGGAAAATATTGTCATGTCTAAGAGTTCACAGTGATGTAAGGGTTTTTGGACAATGTCTGATCACAAAGTGTCCTGCAAAGCTTCATTGTGCAGTTAGTTATCTATGTTGTTTAACTGGTTCAAGTGGATTCCATTCTGCTTTGCTTTGGCAGCTCAAGTGACACCACTTGGACATTTGGTTTTATATGTACAGGATAAAATACTTAACATAAGCTTTATTGGGTGGCATAAATACTGCTCATTGCTGTATATAAAATATGAATCTTATCATTGCTTATACCCGTATTGATCTATAACGGCATTCAGATTTAAAGGCTTCAGAACTGTTGTTTACTTAGAGTCGGCCATTAGGCTCCTCACAAGACAGAGCTACATTCAGTAACTGAGAAGTTAGCTGCAGCTAAGTCATGCAATTAACAAGCCCAATGTGGACAAACATTCAGCGGTTTCCGGTTACATTACAGTAAATCCATTTACATTTTGGGTTCCAAGAAATCATAAATGATATAGTAAAGTTTTCCATCTTTTGGCTGTTGAGTCTATTTGTTTGTTAGTGTTTGAATACACATTAGTTATGAAATAGTTTTCCATTTTTATTATTCTGTTAACGCTATGAGTAATCGTCTTAAGTATTTAGCCAAGCTAATTTTAGCGGTGGGAAAAGCTGTACCCCTTGCTGATAAAAATAAAGTGCCTCTGAAATACTCCCCCTGACTCCAGATAGTCTGGTGGTCTGTAGCACTGCCCAGTCCCGTGGATTCAAATTTAACAGCATGATACTAGAGCAGCGCACTGTCATGACAGCCATCTGTGGACATGGTGTGTGTGTGTGTGTGTATGTGGTAGGGGTCATGTAATGTAGGCTGGATGGGAGTGTGAGCCATTCCCAGTAAAAGGATGGTGTGTTCCCTTCCCTATGGGTCCCCCTGCCAGGCAGTGTTTGTGAAGTATCAGTTGTCGGACCCCCCTCCTTACCACACACACACACACACACACACACACACATACATTTAGCAGGTTGTCAAGTAAGAAAGTCTCCACTGGTAATTAGCAAGTACATTTAACTTTACAGGTCTAAATAAATGCTTTTGTAAATATAGATTTCATTTCCGTACTTTAAAATGTCCCTTAAGCGCCACCAGTTACTAATAAAAGCAAGTATCAGCTACACTCAGTTTGCTCTTGAGCTTTGATGTTTATTCACCTTAATTCATGCCTAGTCCAGTGTCACATCACACATCTTCTTAGAAGTCTGAAACAGATATTACATGGTGCACAAAAAGGTAGCCCCCACTCAGTGTGACACAAAATGCCCTGGAAGAAACATGTAGGGTATCTGACTTGTTTAGGTTTTTCACTGTAGTGTGGCTGCCTGACAAGTTGAAAAACCTCTGTTCTTCTTTTGTACTTCTAAAAAATTACAATAATCTTATCCTTGCAAACAGTCCGTTGTTTTTGTTTTTCTGTCAGAATCAAAATGTTGTATTTATGTTCATCATGTTGCTTCAGTCAGGAATATGAAGAGCTTTTAACGCAAAAAAATAAGACAGATTTGGATTTCAGTATATTTGTGTTAATCCAGTTTGTCATATTTGAAATGACACAATGGAATTTTGATTTTTTTTTTTTTTTTTTTACAGTATTTTTACATCTACTGTTCTTATCTGCAATGCCCTTCTAACCCACACACTCATATCATCAGTTAATGAACAACTAGCTATACCCACATTATACAAGGAAGAAAATCGCTTTGCTGTGTCATGTGTCACAGTGTTATGAGCACACATTATTTGTGTATTTTGTCTGATTCCTTCTTAATTTTTTGGGCATAAATAAGTAAAAGAAAATCAGTGTGTTTAGTAGAAATTGCCAAAAAATACTTTTCTAGGGAACTCTAGGGAACAAAATTGCCTGTGTATCTATTTCAGTAAGAACATCCCATTACTGAGTGTCTGTACTTGACTGCTAGTACATTGTTTGTGTAGGGGTTGGACCCAACGCAAGTACTGTGGAAAAATGTGACCTCTCTGGTTTATGTACTGAACAAGTCCAGTGACCACATATGTTCTCTGAAAACATGACTTTCCCATCTCATTATACAGGTTTAACTTAAAATCATCATGATTGGTACATGCAGACCATAAAGTCTGGCTTTCAGTCTTTTTGTCACCTCTTGGTGTTTTCTATTCCCCTCTTTGTATCTTTCCAAGATGTGACATCATTATTAGGTTTATCGGATCAAGAATTTATATAAAGACTGTTCGTTTGCCTGCTTCAAAATTTTCTGATCAGATTTTCAGATTTGTACTTTTCAGAAGCCGTTGTCCATTTGTAAAAACTAGTTTGTTGCTCTTGTATAAGGATGAAAATCAATGAACTTGCTCCACAGATACCATGATAAGCATGTTTTTGCAGCTCTGCAACATCATGCATTATCAGCACTGCTTATTTTCACATGTGAAAATGACTTGTATTAAATGTCTAATGAGTATGTAGAGATGAGTATTTACCCCAGGATTCTGGGCAGAGTTTTGGTAGTGTTTTCATGTGTTCAAAGCATACACTTCCTCTGTCAAACTCCCTGACGAAGCATCCCTCATCCAATCCAAGAAACTCCCAGTGGACAGAGGCCATTCTACTCTGTATGGTTTGTTTGTGGCAGATCTAGAAGTGACCTTTGTGACTTGTCAAACCAGCAGGCTGAGTACTGAGTCAAGTTTATTCAACAGAGAATCATATATACAACTTGTCTGTGATTGTCTGTGTAGTTCACAGGATTTTAGCTGAGCATTAAAAGACATTCAGAGCTGTATTGAGGCTAAAGCCTTAATGGACTATAGCTGTAATGGAGGTGAAATGAGGCCATGACATAGGTGAAGATGACCTCTAGAGAAGCATTTGCCTATATTTAAGGGATGTAATTGTTTTAATTTTTTATTAATCTGTAGATTATATTATTGATTAATTGAATAATTTGTAGGAATATAAAAAGTCAGAAAATATCTCACAAAGCTCAAAATGATATCCTCATATTTCTTGTTGTCCACTAAACAATTCAGTGTACTATTACAAAGGAGGAGAAATGCATAAAATACTATTTGAAAACCTGGAATCAGAAAATTTTGACTTTATTTCCTTAAAGAATTATTGAAACTCTCTGAAGCTTTTTATTTTAAGTAATCATCATGAGATTAAACACTGCAATAGTCAGCAAAGAGCTAAATAAAAGAACAGATACTATCAGATACTGGAACTGTGCTAGAGTACTTTACTAAAGTTAGGAGTTTAAGGAAACCTTATTGGATCAGCCATGTGGATCGACTACATAAGTAATGCCAAAGTTTAGAAATGTCACTACTTATTCATTTATGTTTTAAAAAACTCTCCATTTTCTACAATTCTCAGTTTACTAATTTTCTCTGTAAATATTGTAAACATGAATACAGGTGGGTTAAAGAAATGGAACCTCATAATATCAAGAAGACATAAAACACATTCTTGTAAACCACCAATACACTAGCTGTTGGAAGGGACCATATAAATGCTAAATAATAATAAAATATTAGCAAACTTTCCATTATGCCTGGCAGTGCAAACTTAACTGTGCTGTCACTGTGTGCAAAGTGCATTCTCAAAATGCAATGCGACCTTAGAAGCAGCTCACAGATTTCAAAAGAATAACAACATTATATTACTAGGCTTTGTGCAACATTGTTATCTGATAATAAACTTTATATCATTGGGTATTGGATTATGACAGTGAAAAAAGGAATTTAAGTACATCATCTTTGATTTGACTGACAGAATAGCATTATAATTACTGTTTTTGGGCACCTAACACCTTTCCAATACATACATTGTCCACTTTGTTCAGCTATAGTTTCACATAACAGTTTAAATGATCGTGCCACTGAGGTTAAAGTCTTTAATTATTAAATACAAAGGAATTAAGCAGCATACAAGACTGTGTGTAAAGGTTACTCGGCTATGTTTTGATAGTGTCCATGTAGCCTTTCTTTTAACTTTGACTTATCTGCTTTTTTGGCTGCTGCAAGGGCAGGAGGAAGGAGGCCTACATCTATATTTGTTCACATAAACACACTGTACTGCTGTACGACAGTTTGACCTGCTGTGGGTGTTAATTTGGTCACAAAGCTGACTCCAACAGCACAGTGCGTTTGCCTTTTAGCCCACTGCCTGCAGCAACCTCCTTAAAGGCATTCACTGAACGCGTGAAGTATTTAAAGCAAAGACAATTTATCTGACAAATGGTACTTTATTTTTGGGCTGAGTCTCCAGCAAACACAGCACAGCCACTGGTTGTGAGGTGATAAACACATTTCTATGTAGGCCACATATTCAGGACATACATCAAATCAAATGACTAATTGTTTCAAACAGGAAATTAGTGCAGTATACTTTTTTGTTTTTAAGATAACACATAATCGCCACCTCTATTTGTCATAAAAATCTGGTAGCTTAAGAAGTAGTCTCTGGAAAAAATAGGCCTAGAAAACTAATTTTAAGGTCTCATTGAAGACCTAGTTAGAGGCAAAATACCACGAAACAAATCACTGTGGGTAACACATGCACACCGCATGGTCTTGTGGGAATATTATAGTGGTTCTCATTCCTCCAAAGACATCTGAATATCAGAACATGTCTAGGCCAGTCTGCTGTGTGCAGGAGGAGTTAATACTGTCATGATCCTGACATCTATGTGTCTCTCTTTCCCTGTCAGACACGTGATGACTTTCTGGGACAGGTGGATGTCCCTTTAAATCAGATACCGGTGAGTTGTCGCCTGTTTGAGAACACTTTCTGGAAATCTTTGAACTTTATGTACTGATGTCTATGACTTGTTTTAGTTGACATAAGTTGGCTGAAGTTTGTTTTACTGTCCTCACGCATGTGACTGTGTAAATATAAATATGAGCACCCCTATTCTAGTGTCTGTTCCACTTCATTGTCTGTAGTTTTGGAAACACACTCTGTCATGTTTATGTTATGTTCCTGCTTTTGTTTTATTATAAATACTACACCCATAAATTAGTCCTCATGGTACACTGTCACCATCATTTCATGTAATGGTATCCATAAATATGATACAGTGTCACATAGTAGATTTATGTATGCAACCATAAGTGTTTAAAACTTTTTTTTATGCTTTTTTTTTTCTCAGACAGAAAATCCTAATACAGAAAGGCCATATACATTCAAGGATTTTCTGCTTCATCCACGAAGGTTGGCATGATTTCATGGTTGTTTAATCTTTTATCTTTTCCTGTTTTTACATTTCATTTCTACTTATTTTGCCACATATCAACATGGGGCAATAATTTGGACCATGTTTATAATTTGTTTTAAACATTCGCTCGATCACTTCCTTTTTCGAAAGAAATTATTTTTTTCTCATTCTTGTGCAGCCATAAGTCTAGAGTCAAGGGTCATCTGCGTCTCAAAATGACATACCTGCCAAAAGACTCAGGTTCAGACCAGGAACCTGCAGATCAGACTGAGGACACAGATGTAAGTTTAACCAGTGTTTGTCTAGCAACAAATTATCACTCACTGTTCTCCAAAATACTGCGGTCCCTATACATTTTTGTATATAATCAACATAAGGTTGTGAAGGCTGGCTTGAGGCATTTAAATCAATTTTTTTTTCACCTCTCATCAGCTTCTAAGATCAGGTCTGTGGTATGTTGTATGTAAACATCTTAATTGCCAAACCGAAGCACAAATTAAGGCAACTTGCCAAGTGTTTTACTACATCACTGTTTCACAAGAAAATACTGAATGCTCAATCTGAATCTGTTCCACTTACAAATGCATATGTAAATCAGTAAATTTTATCATTGTATATTAATCAAAATGTTCATGAAACCAAAACGTTGTTTGGACCCTGAAAGTCACACTCAAAGCTCTAGTCCAGGAGTGGCCAACCCTGGTCCTCGAGAGCCACAGTCCTGCATGTTTTAGATGTTT
>JAPTGW010000018.1:39505774-39516024 GCA_029814545.1 Apogonichthyoides opercularis
GTGGATAAAAAAGGAAAAATCATTCACCTTCATTTAACATGAACGCTTTTGCTCTATTTCTGACCATGTGAGTGTTTTGCCGTGTTGGTTGTGATTGACTGAACATCACAGATGGGCTTCGGTCCTGCTGCTGAATAAAGGGTTTCACAGGGAGGGGGGTTGATCTCTCTCCCTCTTTCTACAATAAGAGATGGACATTGGATCAATATCGACATTGACACAACAGCTGTCCTCCTCTTATCAATGCTTCCTTCTAATTGCTGACCCAGTTATAAAGGACAAGAGACAAACTCATTTCCATTAACATTTTTTAACCTATAGAGACCATTTGGTGAGCATTTGGTCTGCTGAGATGGGGGATCTGCTCATCAATATAACTTCAATTGTATTGATAAAGGAACGTGAAAGGGTGCTAGTGGATCAACGGAGATGGAAATATTGGTGCTTTGATCAGTTCTTACCAGCATTGAACAGCTATTACTGTATTAACCTATGACATGTACAAAATAGTGTTTGAGTAAGTTTTGGAGCACACACAGACTTTAAGAAAAAATAGTTATTGATGCCAACTACAAATATACATCACTCAAATCAGCTGATGGAGGGAAAGTGGAAAATGTAGTCAGGCTACTCACTGTGAGTGCGTTATGGTTTCACATAATTATTTCAAACTCAGGTGCTCTAAGGTGTATGTCTGTCCAAAACAGAGAGGAATAATCATATATAACATAAACATAATGTATATGTAAACATATAACATAAACAAAAATAAACACTTTTATTGGAGGAGGAATATGACACTCATGACTTAACTCTTTCATGCATAGTAGTCAGTACAGTGGACAGCTATTCGACAGCTGTTCATGGGTTTTAGTGTTTTAGTTGCATATCAGCTAACACAGTGGAAACATACACTGCAATTCATACCGCTACTGTAACTATGCTGTTCTTGATAAACCTGATCTGCAGTGACATGTTTGAGTGTAAATCAATTGCTTGATGTTATTAGACTGTAATTAACAGTTTTCTTAAATAACATTTTTATGTTTCCTTTTTTTGCATATTATCTCCATGTTGGTTGTTTGTCCAGGACAACAGATGGAATTAATCTGGTGCATGCATCTTGTTTTTGCAACCAATGCCAATGCACACCGTCCTGTAACTAAATAAATAAATACAAATACAAATGAAGTGAGTAATAACTAGTATTAGAGTAGGTTTAAATATGAGAAAACAGCTGCATTAAAAATGCTTTTATTTCATAGTTTTCACTGATATCACTTTCTGATATTGCGTTTTAAAATACATTTCTTTGCTTCAAAAATTAAACGCATGATGTCCAGCTGAGTGGAGATTTTTGTAACTCCATAAAAAATAGCTTCATTAAAAAAAATTTAATGACATTGTTTTTTTCATGCCTGAAGAGGAATAAAAACTCTCAGGAAAAAAAAAACTTGACTAAGGTTTTCATAATTCATGCATCAAAGGGTTAAATACTGTGACCATCACAGACAGTCTCCCATCTCCACATATATACAGTACAGTCTACAGTACACACACATATATATCCTATAGCTAGTGCTTTTTCAGTCAATCACTACAAACAGGGGCCCACATGTAATTTTTGGAGTCTTTCAAGAGCAGTGATTTCCAATGAAGGTACATATACATGAGCAGTTGCTGAGCTACATGTTAATGGGATTTGACAAAGCAATGCACACATAGTTGTTATGGATGAAAAACTACCAATAACCATCATTACAAACTGATGTCATATCGATGTGTACAGTACAAGAAGCTGACATTTAACTGTAGCAGATTCAACCAGTAAGATGAATGTATTGTATTTATCCTTCATATAAAATGGATTTATGTAATGGCAGACACTTTTGTGTTTTTTTCATACTCCTGAGACATGTCACTGTTGGAAGTCAATATATTAAGCCAGTTTCCAGGGGTGTAACATTAAAGACTAAATATCCCATATATGCAATATAGGAATATAAAATAAAAAAAATAGTATAAATAAACATTTGAAATGGTCAAAGGATTAAAATGGCTAAAAACAATGGATAACTACTGAAGTCATGATAAAGATATAAAGCAGTTAAATGATTAAACAGCCAATTTCTATCATGCTGAGAGGTAACTGTCAAAAAAGAGAGAAAGGAAAATAAGTCAGGTATGCACTTTTGCATCATTAATAGCATTAAAATCATTCAGTTTATAGGTAAGAAGTCCAGATGTTACATGCTAAGATGGGGATATTGTCTCATATTTTGAGCTCAGAAAAAACTGTGAAACATCTGCTATGCTTGTATATAGTCTTATTATGTTCCATGGGAGATGGGAGAGTTGCATTCTAATAAATTGTGTGAAGTTCTTTGCATGCTGAAGGTCTGATCTGTAATCTGCAAAGATTACCTCACAGCACTGCCCTCATGTTTCACTTAATTCTTCATATTTACAGTTCACATGGAGTTCACCATAGGATTTAGGGTAGGTTCATGTCAGACAAAATATATTTTTAGAGACCTACCACCAGGACTAATATTTTAAATCACAAATTCTACACTGGATATTTTCTCTGGATATTTTAAGTTTTAGTCGGCCAACATTTCCCTCCCCACAGCCTACTGATGGTTGTTTATAGTCCATATGATTGGATGATTACAACTACTAGAGTTATATTAATCTTGTTGGGAAGTTTCTAGAAAAGTATTTTGTCCCATGCATGGGTGACAAACTTACAGCCCATGGATCAAAACCAGCCTGCTGAAGAGTCCGCTCCAGCTGGTGGGATGAATTTGCAAAATTCAAAAATTAACAATCAAGGGTGTTCAAATCATTTTAGTTCAGTGAACACATTCAGCACAATTCAATCTCAAGTGGGTCAGACCAGTAGAATGCTATCATAGTAACCTATAGGCTAAATAACGACAACTATCATGTATCATTTATCTCTTTGTTTTAGTGTAGAAAAACATGAAAATTACATGCAGATATTTACATGTACAAATTATCCTTTCCTTTCTAAAAAATTTAAATTACCTGAGCAAATATGAACAACCTGAACTGTCTTAAGAGAAGTGTTTACAATTTTAACCATATTGTTGTAAAAATTGTATTGTATTGTATTGTATTATTATATTGTTAAAATTCGTACTTATTATTCTTAAGAAATTTCCAGATGTTCGTATTTGTTCATGTAATTTGCATTTGTAGATGTAACTATTTCCATTCCATAATTTTTTACATTCTTATCTGTTATTATTTTACTGGTCAGGCCCACATCAGATCATATGTGGCCTCTGAACTCAACTGAGTTTGACTCCCTCAGTCTAATGTAAACCAACCCTAAACCCCATGGCAGACCACCCTGTCACTGCACATGCTCTTCTGTGTGTTCTGTCTTTCAGCAGGCCCACATTTCATCCCCATATCCTCCTGCTGGTTTTGTTGGCTTCTCTGGTGTAAACAGAGGTGTCCTTCCTTACCCAGACCCTGGCTGGAGCCCCTCCGTCTTACTCAGGCCTGCCGCCAGGTGGCGGTAGGGGCTCACTGCTCCCGAACCGTCAGACACGTTTCATTGGCTGTGTCCATCCCGGAGGAGGGAAACCTCAGTCCGGCTCCTCCGACCTGCGGCTCTGTCCGGCAGTATCGCAGTGGTTCATCTGGAGGGAACAGCTATGACAGAGTAGCTAGCATGCACCGACAATTCATGTAAATGGCGTCTGTCAAAAGGAAATTATATCAGCATTTGCTGCTCTTTATCATTGTTCTTCCATTCTCAGGTAAGCATTTTCATTCAGTTTTTTTTAGATAGTTTAAAATATTTAGTGATGTATTTAGTGTCCGGAGCCTGTCTGTTACTGCGGACCTTTACCTGGACCACAGACCTTACATTTAACCTCAGCTTAAACTCTTTAAGTTTAGCTGAACATTTTAGCCTACTAACAACTCTTAATTAACTTAATTTCAACATGTTTTGGCTTTAAAATGGCTTAGTATTTTGTCTTTATTCAACTTTTTTTCCCCCCTAATTAAAACGATAAACTTTTTAACATCAGCCTCTGACGTTGTTACGTCTTTGTGGTTTGGGGCAGTTTTTAACTAATTTAAAAAAAAATAAACTTTTATTCATGCTACATCTTTGCAGTTCTTCTACGGACAGTGCAGCATCAAATATAAAGATAATAAATGCAATAAATAGTAAAATAAGTTATATAAGAATTAGCGGATTAAAAACCCAGTTATCGTTAATCAAAGAAAGAACATTAATATGTGGATATGTTCATGCCATTAGCATTCAAATAGCATAAAAATGTTTGACCACTAAGATTGAAATTTGCAAGAAACGTAAAAAAAAAAAGTCCTAAGTAGTGTCAGAAGGTTGAACACCTAAGGTTCATACAAGCAAATAGATAACATGAGCCATTTTAAAGGTTCAAATCCTAATGATGTCATCCAACAAATGGGAAGAAGCTGTGGTTTAAGTGTTATGAGGAATGTGAATGAAATAACCAGTGAGTCAAACATGGACAATCTGCCCTTGAATATCATCATTAAATATTAAAACACACAAATTGTCTAAGTCATTGATGTTTTTGTAAACGTTCTGCCAAAGAAACTGTTGTTGCATGTTTAATGTAATTTCTCTCTGTCAGATGCCTATCGTATTTTATTGACACATACAGTATTATTACAACCTTTTAAGGATGATATAGTGCCACTAAACTGAAAAAAAATCACATGAATGAAACATTACATCATGGTTTCAGTAGTAGGTATCTGAATGTACTAATAGGATAAACTGTTTCACCTTCAGCCTGTGACTTTATTAGCCATACGTAATTGGATTAATCGGGAGTTGCAAGAGTTTTCAAAGCAAGAAACTTGTAATTGTACAGAACAGTAGGCCTCCTAGTGTCAGCTCTCTTTTACCTGAACAGGACACTTGCCACACACATACTTGCGATTCAAGACTGATAATACCCATCAGAGTACTATCTCCACAGCTTCCAATAAATGCAATTCGAGAAACCAGAAAAAATAGCCACACTTGCCTTTGAAATCACTTTTAAGCCAGCAGTTAAAGCAGTGTGTAAATTTTTTAAGCCTTTTACTGCACTGCCCTGACAGATGGCCTCAAGCTGATAACCACACTCACCTTTCATTTGTTTGTCTGACTGTTTCCTTCTCTCTTTCTTGCAGGTGTTTTTTGCTTTAGCGAGTTATTTTTCATCAAGGAGCCCCATGATGTCACCATCATGCGGAGAGAAGCGGTTATTTTGAACTGTCAGGTGCACGGAGAGGCACCCATTGATGTCCGATGGCTCAAGAATGGAGTAAAATTGGTGGAAAATGAACGAGTGTACCTGCTTGTCAATGGCTCCCTTTATATTTCGGAGATGGAGAGCAGAAGAGGGGACAAATCAGATGAAGGGTTCTATCAGTGCCTAGCTCAGAACAAATATGGAGCAATCCTGAGCCAGAAAGCCCGTCTTACAATCGCAAGTAAGTATCATGCTCGAATAATACTGTAAAAATAAGTGTGGAAAAATGTGATGTGTTGTTTGTCACTTCAATCTTTTATGCTGAATGTTGTTGTTGGAGGTGTAAATATACGCACTCTCTTTATTGTAGTAGTACTGATTTAATGTCTTTATAAAAGTAAAAAAAAGTGGAAATAAGACTCGAGCTTTTTGAGGGATCCTGCTACTGTGCAAAACGTCATGACTAAACCACTAAATCAATTAAAATACGCATTATACTGAAAATACTGAACAGGAACAGAACTCAAAGCTTAACAGGACACATTTTCTGAATTCTTCAGTCTCTCTTTCATGTCTGTCTCCTCTTGTTTTGTCTTTTATAGAATTTTCATCTTGTTGAATAAGTTTTACTGTGCTCATATAAGGTGTAGTAAGGTTAAAATGACAAAACATGATGAAAGGGACTTAATAGAAACATACGTGTAGTGTCTGATTTCATTATTTAGTGCTTATTTAATTATTTTTGTCAAAGACAGAGTGTACAGGGTGACTTCTTTTACGTCATATTGTCTTATTAGAGCTTTTACTTTATTTTCATGTCACTTCATTTGATGTGTTTTGATATGCACTGTCTTTCTGTGAGTTACTGTTCTATCCACTTTGGTTGATATCAGTCTTGATGTTGGGAAGGCATTCAGGGACCCAAAATAAAGTCAATAATTCCCCTAAGAAGCATTTAAGCAAGCCTATTTTGAACATGAATGCACAGATATTTGTATGTGTAAGGGGTAAAAGTAAAAGGTTAGGGGAAAAATAAAGTATAAATAAAGTATATATACCTGAAAACTTTACTTCAAATATTTGTGCTTAGTTACTTCCCAGCTCTGGTGCTTCTTATCTTTTCCTTTCTGAAATCTTGCATGTGATAAAATCCTCTCTTCTTGAATTGGTAAAATTTAATGCATTTAGACACTTTAATAGGTTTGCTTGCTGATAAATTTTGCATTCAAGGCAAATTTGGTGCAAACTGAGAGGGAAGAGTTGGTCCCTGAAAATAGATACTGTTTGAAAGAGGGAATATGGCCATTGGTGTGTAAATGAAGGTGAGGCATAATTGAAAGGTTAGGAGCTGTCCAGGATAGCGGCCCTCCGCTGCTAAAGAGCAGATGACCCCTATTCACAGGCCAGCTCTTTCATGTTATTGCACCCTGATCACTAGAGGAATTGTTCTTTTGGAATTCTTTTTCTTTCCTATGCTGTGTGAGTTGGCCTCGTATTTTAAGGGGGAGTAGAAAAGCTTCAGGCAGAGGTGGTCTTATGGGAATTCATCCCTCCCCTCCTCCCCAAAGGCCATGCAGAATGTACAGTATGTAAATTGCTTTGCCTCTCCTGATAGTGCTGCAGTCTGTAAAAAATAAACACACTTTAAGCATGACATGGAAATGGCCGAAGTGATTTCTGTTGGATTTGTGATTGTAATCCTTGTTGAGCAAAAATATACACCAAGTCGACTTCATGTAATTTTATTAAAGTTTACAAAAAGTAATTAATTAATACTGATATTGAGAAGATGCTACTAGTAATTGGTGTAGTCAGTGATGATCAATGATGTTCTCTTTTAAAACAGTTGAATATGATAAACTTTGCCTCTTTTGTCTAAAAGGGTTTTCATCTGAGAAGTGATGAATGTTTACTTAATTTTCATGGTTCTGATACTCTTTAAGCAGATGGTTTGGACCTATAAGTTGTGTTTTATTAATTAATTTAAGAGTTTACCTGCCTCTTAGTTTAGACTTAAGAGGTGATAAAGACAGCCTGTAAGTTTTACTAGTTTGTTTTAAACTGGCACTTAGACCGGCTTGAGGGTCTATCTGGAAGCTCATAAAATTTGCACATACCTGAGAAATGCTCAGTTGAAGGACACAAAGGTAGCAGTGGGGGTTGTTGGGAGTGGTGTGCATACACACATACACTCACACGAATGTGAATTGCCGTTTCCTGGTACCACAGCCTTACCCTGAGTGTCTAAATGACCAAACTTTATTGCAGGTCTTACCAGGTCAGTAGGGGCTGGAGGCTCCACACAATTGTTTTCTGCCTCAGTACTTTGGCCAAAGAGTGAAAAGCCTTTCACTCTGACTGTTTTTGTCCATATTGCCCCCTGTGCTCACAAAAGAAAAGGGTTCCTTGGAAGGGGGGTTGTTTGTCCTGAGATCAGTGGATAGGACAGCTGGACTGGGTCACTACGACAAAGCTAATTATGCTTATTTAAAAAGTTCAAGAAAGCAGATTAATTTTAAGTTTACATCTTGTTTTCATGGTGGTAGTTTTCATTAAACTGTCCAGAGATTTTGTCTTTTGTGTCTTAACTGATGAAAGTCCACGAACAAAACTGTTTTTATTCATATTTTGTTGTGAATACTCTCAGATTGCAAGATGTTACAATGTATGACACTCTATGAGACAATCTACCTCCTCTCCACAGACTCAGTTCTAGTGCTATACTGTTTTCATTTGATGCAATGAGGTTCATTTGCTGAAGCTGTAGATCTACCACTACTTGTTATTGTAATGGAGGGTGACCTTAAACATGTGGTTTCTACAACATAGAGAAGAGAAGGGATTTAACCATGATGAATAGGAATGTGACACATGAGCCTCATCATGTGACTTTTGTCAATAGACTTCGGATTAATGCGGATTTCAATAGAAAGGTTGCATTCAAAGTTGACCCCCTTTTTGGTGTGTTCCACTGAGTGATTGCAGGTAATTGTGATTTTATCTCATCTCCCAGCATACTTTTGGACTCAATAGGGGTACACATGGTGGGAGTTGAGCACTGCATTGCAGAGTGGATATTGAACAATAGAGAAATTGAAGGAATTCACTGGCCATAGGACTGCCAGGGAGTTTTCATACAAATAAGTGTGAGATTTTGCTGTTCATTTTATATGGTCTGTTCCTGTGCTTCACTATTATGCTGTAATAAAAGCCTAACATACACATCATGCTGGAGGAAAGCCACTCACTGGCAATGCACATTGTAGCAAATTGAGAAAATGACAAACAAACAAAAACTGCACAGGAAATGAAACAAATTGTATCAGACAAAGTGGGTGCAACCAGATAGCGTAATTTTTGTGATTGTAATTGTATCTGTATTTGTATTTGTATTTTATTGGTCTTTGTGAAGCACTTTGTGACTTCTCTTGTCTGTGAAAGGTGCTCTATAAATACATTTTACTTGCTTACCAACATCAAAAACAGGAGCAGTCAAACGTTATAAGGTATAAAATGATGGGGGACTACTGAAGGAAAGATGACATTTCTGAACTGGATCGATTGTTGCCCAGTGTTTGATGTAATATTTATGACAGGTACATTTTCAGCATTAAGCCCCTGATAATGTTGCACACATGGTTTAAGGGGAAAGCAGACATTTTGTGGGACCAATGACATCTAGGATCCAATTTGACCAATACTTGTGTAGGTCTGGATAGCAGGGAGTAATTTCATCCACCGCTCCTGCTGCTGTTTGAGGTTCAGATACTCAAATGAGTTCTCACACTTAAAGGTACGAGCATAAGATACTTAAAGGAGGTGTTTGACTTTGCTGTTACTGTTCACTTACAGTGTTTATTTTACTCCATTTGTCTGCCCAGGTTAGATCTGCAGCAGTATTTTAAGTTGCCAAGGAATGCAATTTAACTTGCTGTGGCATAGCGCAATTAGACACCCCAAAAAGACGAAAGCAAACCTTGCTCCCTTTGAGCTGTGGTGTCAGTGAATGAAATGGCCTGAAGTAGAACAACTCAGAGCATGGAATCTTGTTTTTCTCCTCTGCTGGACACGAAAGGTTACCATGGGTACCCTGAATGGCAGGCCCAGAGGTCAAAGGGTTCTTTAAATAGTTCAGTAGATGTAGGTAGTGGGATAGAGCACTGACCTTAAATCTTCTCTAAAATAATAGTGAATTTTCTCATCCTCCTGTTTTATTAGTTGCTGCAGTACTCATCATCCACCCTCTTTCTTTTTCATGAGCATCCTTCGTTCTCTGAATCCTGTTGTTTGGCCTTCAAGCTACGTATGATCCACATATGTAGCTGTTGTTATAAACAAAGTGTAACTGTTTACTGGTTGCCTTATGTAACACCACACTCTGATATGGAGATAAAAAAACAAAGAAACCACTGTCTGCTGAGTGAGGGGCTGCTGTTGAGTGATTGGAAAACTTTGCAGCAGAGATAAGAGATTGGAGGAGGGGATGAATACTTCTTCCAACTCTGCTCCCCCACAGCCCGGACTGGTGCTTTAAGAGGTCACACTGCTCATGGGAATAGCTCTTTGTTTAGTCAGGCCAGCGGTCACTTGACTGTCCTGCAGCCTGTGTGGAGCAGCAGCACATCTGCCAACCAGCTAGTGATTGATTTGTGGGCTTTTTCAGCTCTGCATTCTTCTTCCCCCTCATCAACCATCTTTTGTAAATGTTGAATGTGGCCACTATTATCAAGGACTCATCGCTCAATTAATTAATGTGCGTCGGTACTGGAGGGACGAGTAAACAACTTATTTCAGTAAAAACGTTGCTGCATACTCCAGCTCACAGCAGAGAGAGCCCTAACACCTGAGGCATTTCAGTGTGACTGTTTTAGCTGTGGTGATTAAGAGGAGGGTTTTCATGGGCCTCCTGATGCTTAAGGCCATCAATTTGGCAAACTGCCTGCAGGATGAAGAGAAGATGATCAATTTTAATGT
>JAPTGW010000018.1:39918889-39928891 GCA_029814545.1 Apogonichthyoides opercularis
TGACTTTTCACAAAGTGGCTTTTGTGCAATTTCAGAACACGTGCTTCACATAGTCAAAAAGTGAAAAGGGTAGGACTTGATTTCCAAAGTTGTTTCTCTGCATGTTTCTAACACTGAACTTCTTGCTCCCTCACGGAATCAATTTGTAATGTAGGTAATACAGAAAAAGGTTCTGTCACTTTAAGAGACACCTGCGTAAGGTATTCTGGGACTCACTGTTAGATATGTATGTATGTCACTGTTTAAGGAAGTATCTCTGGTATGTACGGCAGTATTCAATGCAGTTGATATAGTAAAAGGTACACATTAAGAAACCACACGTCGTCACCTCCCTTCTATGTCTGTCAGATACAGACAGTACTGTATTCATCCATGGTGCTCGTGCCACAGTCTATCAATGGAACTCATACTGTTAGTGTGCAGTGTACACATCCATGGAGCAGTGTCAACGTAGGTCTGAAGAAAAGAAAAACTTTACCCAAATAAATAGTAACACTTTTAAATGTAAGCAAAAATATATTCTATTGAACAGATCAAATTTTATCGACATAAACATTCAATAACCGAGACATCATGATATCATTCCAAACTTTTAATTCACTCGCAGCTTCTCTACTGGTTCACTCAGATTGTGCTTGTGTGTGTCGGTGTATCGGATACTCTTCCCTTCCCTAGTACATTCAGAAATATCTAATGCAAAATGATAGATGAAAGGCCCTATTTAACAGCCCATCAAACAGCAGACTGATTAATTTTTACCAGACCTCACATTAATCTCTCCAGACATTTTCATCATATTCTTCTTTTTGCTGTGCTATATAAACATTATGAAATCTTTTTGTCCTTTAGGCGAGCTCATTAGTAAACTGACAGAGGCATTAACAAACTTAAGAACAAGGCAAGAAAAACAGTTGCTGAGATTTACCTTAAAGGTTCAGTGCAGCCCAGAGACTAATGATCAGCATACGGTACTACCCATGGCCTCGGGAGACCCCAGTGATTTTTATTTATTTTTTTGTTGTTGTTGTAATTAAGATAACAAAAAGCAAATGGAATTAACAATGTTATTTAGGTGGACACTGGGGCTTGGTAAGTCAGAGAAAGAGTATATGTTCCACAATGGGTCATTGCAATTATAGAAAATATTCTTTCAAATAACTATTTTTGTGTTATTGTAGTACATTACTGCTTTGGTACCTCAGACAGAATAAATTAGATTTATGTTTGTAAATGAAACAGTCACTAGTGTTTAATGTGCTGATAATTTTCCAAAAATTGTTGAATTTTACTGTGGGTATCTTAATTGGACAAATCAGACATTTTTCATCTTTTTTTGCTGGTGGTAATCTTGTGAAACACCACTAATTTATGAATCACAGACTGCAAGAGCCAAATTTAGAACCTGTATTGCTTAATACATGTACAAGTTTGGAAGATTTTTTATTTTTTTTAATCAGTTTCAGCTTTAGAACCAGTTCATGATCTAAGACAAAAATGCTTTTGTGCCAGTGAAAGGTAGGTTAACTACTTTCCCATCTTGGCATGGTGTTCACAGGCCTTTTTTTGGGATATATCTGTGTGACAATAGCATATCTCTTTAGCAAGTCTCCTGAAAGAGGCAGTTTAGATTTGCACAGTGATAATGGTTCTGCCAACTGTGGGGATGAATACTGAACATGCTGCTGGCCTCGGGCCTGCAGCCAACTGTAGCTGCCGTAACCTGAGTTAGTTTCAGTGCCTATAATCTGCCATGGGGCTTGTTCTTGCTGTAATCGGAACAAGACCTTACTGAAATTACTCTTTGTTCACCATGATCTTCCATTATCACCACTACATATGTTGCAGGAATCCTAAGCTGTTGCACAATGTATTGGATACAAAAGGTGTTTTTGACTGCTTCTTTTTCCTCCTAACAAATACTGACTCTGTGCTGCATTAAGGCAGCAGACTTGCAAATGTAATAAAATATATGATCTACTATTCAGTAATTGCTCTCATAAGCAATTTGTGGTGAAAGCAGATGCTTTAAGAGGAATATCATGCCCAGTCTTTAAACTGACAGTTTGTGTAATGTTGGTAATTTGGGAGGCATTGCAGTAATTGACTGTTGCTTCACTACATTTTGTTTTGGTTTGACTGATGGGGTATTCATCATACTCAAGTGTATCATGTCTAGACATGAGTATGTGCATGAAAACAGTTCTATTAAGAAATACATGAATCTGTGACAAATATCCATTGCATTTGCATAGAAATCCTTTATGGCAAATATCTCTGAAACAGTTTTACATAAAACTAGATAAAAGAGATGCAAAATATACTCTAGTAACAAAACAAGCTACTAAAACTACTTACTCTGCTTAATGTCCAGCAACTTCAACTAATTATGCTTGTATCTGAGAGTTAAATGTTCATCTTCACAAATGTTTCTTTTAAGAAGCAGCTTTTGTGTAGCATTAACACCTCTGTTTTCCAGTGCCTGATTGAAGTCTAGGAGACTTCCAGTGTGTCAGGCAGATATTACAGCTCTAATAATTATTCTGTGTGAGACTTGTTAACAACTGATTGAACAATGCTGTACTTGTGGTGACAGACAGGTCTTTGTTCCTGCAGACAATGTCTGGGGGAGATTTCACTGGAGCACTTCATGTCATGATCTCTGGCATTGTGCTGTCACCTCTTTAACTTCCTATCTAAGCCTTCTGCCTTGAGGTGAGATAAAGATTAAGTTTCATGTGATGTCATGCATCAGAAAACAGGCCAATAGAAATGCATACACAGAAATAAAATGAGGACAGGCACACCATCGCCATTCATTCCTTCAGTCACGTCTTGGCCTCATTGTCAGATAATAGTAGCTCCTTCAGGCCAATAATTGTGTCTGATCCAGATTTAAGAAATTATACATTTGGTGATGAAACGGTAAAATCCAAGTCACGTGTGGCATACAATTTGATATATTCTGAATTAGAAAGTTTAATGACGCACTAATGGACCAAGACTGTATGAGTAACTGCAGGTTGAGTATTTTATTTCATTTAAGTGCATTTATTACATGTTGTTTTATTTAATTTTGTGCAGGAAATTAAGTGTTCTCATAAGATACGTCAGCCTTTCACAAATTCATTCATCACTGTAATGGCTGGACTGAAATCAAGATGTGAACATTGTAAATATTTATCTAGGATTTTAATGCCGCTTCCTGGTTTAATGGATACATATTGACATTTGTTTCTTGTTTATCCATCCTTGAAAGCTACCTCAGCAGCATTGGACATCGCATGTTATGTTATTAAGTCTGCCTTTGAAATCAATAGTTCTTAATTAAATTAGCAGCAGTTATAAACATAGTGCCGTTGCAGTCTTGGCCTTGGTTATTTTTTCCATAGAAACAGGGATAATCTCATCTGTGTGACTGAAAATATCACAGTATCAAGTATCTTGAACTTAAGTGTCATTTGTTAAAACTAGATACACGCTGAGCAGTTTTGGTCACAACCTGCAAATCAGTAACTGAATGAAAATGGCTTTGTACAAGAGACTCAGTTAAGTCATGGTGTATAAAAAGCACAGAGTAAGCTGCTTTCACAAGCAAAATTCACAAATACATTTGACCCAGTGAGGCACTTTTCTTCACATTCTTATTGACCTGGAAAGTGAGTGGAAGCAGCAACCGGATATATTCTTATGCATTTTATCACTCGCTGGAAAATCACTCCCAAAAACCTGATTATGTAAGTAGATCTTGCATAATCAGCCTCAGCAACAGAGCGTTTCACCTCTGTAATGGCATTTGTATTCCATGAGTCAGTCTACCACGCAAGTGACTGTAATGAATGTGTCAAAGGAAGATTTGGAAGAGGATCAGTTGAGCACTTGAGGTGTTTGCCTCAGCATGCCCAGCATCCCATCAGACACCTGAGCTCCCTGTTATCAACAGCCGCATCACAAACACGGATCCTGTAGGACATTAGACTCCAAAGTCAACAAACACTTACAGGAATGTTGAGATAAAATTCCTCAGAAAATCTTCCAAGTGAAACCTCTATATGTGTTTGTTTACTTTTCTGTCTATTAATATGTTTTTTGACCCGCACCAGTGGAACTCGCTGACATCTTATGACACTTAAAGGCTTTGTGCCAATGCTGACTGTAAAAATGACATTAATTTCCGCCTTCTTGTGTCACGCTCTCCCTAGAGGTCTGGAGGGAGTGGTCGATAAATTGTAAAATTGTGGCTTCCTGTCCTTGTACCTGCTTCTTTAATGAAAGGTTTTTTTTTTTTAGATTATTGGTCTAGTAAAAACCTGTGACCTCATTGTGGTGTGGATTTGGGATTATAAAATTAATTTAAAATGCATTTCATTGCATACCATGTCTTTTCTACTCAGTTGGGGCTAAATTAGAAAATGATGGCAGTTTTAGCTATTTAGAAGAATTATGTAGGATTTTGTACCGCATATATTCACATCGTGACACCAGATGGTCTGTTTTGTTAGTGGAGGATGTTCACTGCATGTATGATATCTTATTTGTCATGTTTTTGGCTGCTTACCCAAAGTGTCTCACTGCGTAGATGGTTCCTTCAGATTGTCCACCGTTTCTGTTGTTTCCTCATCCAGCTGCACAGGCTCCAGCATTCCTGTCTGGGAATGGCTGCAATCCAGTGGGGATTGCAGCCATGCTTTGAAGGGTATTAAGAGTGCATATCCATCTGGCAGACCATGGGAATGCACCTGACTTGAATGCGATGATCATCCCCTCTGTACCTGCCTCATGAAATGCCTGCAGCTAGAACTTACTTGTGAGGCCTAATGAAAAGACCTTTTATGAAAATGGTAAAACTAATTCAGTTTCCCCCTTGGGTTGATGGTGGGATGTTGTCATGCTGCCCTTTGCCTTGACTTATTGAGGCACTTCAAGGTTAGTAATGCTTGCAGGATCCTGGTGATGTACAGCAGCAGCCATCTCCAGTCATTGGCTGACTGCTTTCTTTTGGACAAATGGGAATTGAGATTTGTTTAAAGGAATCAAAGCCAAGAACTTGTCTCCATGAGTTTGTTTTGCCTCTGTCTGCAGCCTGACCTTGGTACCACAGAAGCTACATTCTTTTACAAATCCTTAGGACATAAGGACACTACCTGTGGGTTTATATACAGTAAAAAAAATCAGTGTCATTACTTGAGTGATACTTAAAAGAAAAATAAAACATTGTTCTAACTTTCTTCTCCTTCTTCCTCTACAGACACGGAACACGATGTGCAGGAGAAGTGGCAGCTGTAGCCAACAATGATATCTGTGGAGTCGGGGTGGCTTACAATGCCAAGATCGGAGGTACAGTCAAATGAAAACAAATAAATGATTGATTTGCTTTCACAGGGGCAATCCTGAGTTTCATCTCAGTTTTCTCTCTAGACTGCCAGACTAGCTACAGAGCAGTATTTGTTCTGCAAACCTCATGTTATTTTCAGTCCATTTCCCGGGCGCAGCATGCCACTGAATCTTTTTTTGGTATTATCCCAGTTGTGATGTGGAAAACCAATGGACTCTTAAGTGTATTAGTTTTGTATGGGGTAGCAGCATTTAGAAAGTACATTCACATGGTGACCGAAATGTTTTTATGGAATCAATGTTAACTTTAGTATGTTCATACATTACTAATACAGCCCCAAATAAGAAACAGTAGGAACAGTATAGAAAATTATAAGAGAAGGTAGCAGTATTAGAATTTGTGTTTTACTGTAAACAGTATGAACACAGCATGAAATATTTTATCTGATCACCTTAATTTCATTCGTAAATATACATCCCTTCGAGCTCCAGTTCATTCAAGGAAAGTTGGAAAATAGGACAACTTGGCAAAAAATGTATTAAAATATGTAAATAACACTGATATGAACAGATGATTGTCAACATGATTTGGTGCCATAGAGCATCTGGGAATGGTCTAGCCCATTAGGAACAGAGACTATCTGAAAATTTGAAGTTCATCAAAAAAATGTAAAACAATTATCGAAATATTTAAAAAAGAAATCCTCAGTGAAAGATGGGAAGGAACTGGGATACCTCAGCCTCTGTGTTGCACAACAAAAACAAAAGATTCAAGGAATCTGAATGCATTTCAGAACATAAAGGACAAGCGTGTCTGAGCTGAACACTCTGATCTCTGATCCCTCAGGTGGAACCGCGTCAAAAATTGCCATTCATCTTTACTTCCAAAACCTGTGTATGCTACATATGTCATATTACATACACATCACAGTCGTCAGAGTTATTGTGCTAGATTGCCGTAGACAGTACATAGGTTACAAATAAACTACGGACAGAGGGGGGAGGTTGATTGTTGCATGTCCTGAAATATCTGCCTCTGTCTGAGGTAAAATGTCCTCTATGAGATTTTCTAAAACCTTGTCACAGAGGGGAAGAACAAACATTTGCCAAGGTCTGTTCGCTTATCCCGTTGCAAATGTCACATGAGCAGGTCCTCTCTGTGTGAAATTGTTTTGTATTGTGTTGTGTCAGTTTAGCCAATGAAATTTCATCACCCAGCGTCTGTCACCACCAATATGCTCGTTTTCTTGTGCTGCAGAGTTCTTCTTCATTCTATTTTGGTTTAACAGACTTACTCCGGCGAAATGGAGACGGCACATATTTTTGCATCGGTTTCTGTTACATTGACAGTTCTGGCTTTGCTACTTTCTCTGTCTCTCACTTTTTAAAAACTTGATTTTTAGCAAATTTTCCATCAGCATTTTTGTGTAAGGAGAAATGACCAACTGCTTCTATGCTTTGGGTGGGAGGGGGAAGTGAATAGAAAGAAGAGAGGAGTGAGATTTCTGATCATGTCTATGGAGTCTGAACAAACTGTTATAATGAAATATCCTGTTGTGCTCTGTGTTTACACTTCTGTATGAATGCATTCAGTAAATGGGACATGTGTTCAAATAAAAGATGTGAAGAATAGGAGTTTTTTTTCTTTGTCGTTTTAGCTCCAACAGTTTGACTGCAGCAATGAATCGGAGTTACAGCTAATGGCAGTAATTAAATTGGGGTGGCTGTAGTTCAGTGGTTAATAGAGATGCACAGATATATGAGCAGTACAGCTACACATCAACCTTGATGACTGACATTGACTGTCAGCAAATTAGGTGACATTTCACTGATGGCAGCTGCCAATGTTTATCTGTTGGGTTATATTGAAGGTTGTTTTTGTAATTTGACTCGAGTTGTACTGGAAAAACTATAAGGCAATTTATTCTTGTAATGAAGATTTCTTTGGTTCCCTGGCACAAAAATGAATGAATGACAACAAAATGAAAACAAGAAAGGAGAAAAAAAAACCATTTGTATTGCCCACACTATTATTTTAAACGGTATTAGAACAGAATTTGATAATCAGTGCATTCCTAGAGGTAAAGGGTACGACATCCTCATTTTCATATCTAGCTGGATGCCCTCTGATGCATATCATGCTCCCTCTCTCAGCCTCTGTTTGTGAGATTTTGTAACAGGTTAGACTACAATAGACACCAAACAAAAATGAGGGGAAAAACTTAATTAAACTGATTTATAAGTTCAATATTATTTGTCAGTATTGTCATTCATGCCAAAGACACAAACACAAATGGCATCTCTTGATTTATGGTAAGACACAGAGGGAGCGACAGTGGGAAATATTATGAAATATTAATTTGTCTGTCCTCAGTAGGATTTTGCACCCCGTTGTTTTTCTGAAACAAAAGCAAAATTTGAATTTTCTGTCCCTATTCTCCAGCAATTTTGTATAATATGTTATGTAATATAAATAGCTTATTATTTGTTGATTTCAGTGATAATCAATTGTGGACACTTCATAAATATTAATACAGATGATGTAGATCTGTGCTGTGGATGTGCTTTCCTTTCAGTCTAACTTGGGTTCTGCTGACTCCAGGATGTACAGTAACATATTGATGTGTAGACCTTTAAGCAGTAGGAGCTTCTTTATCCCAGTACATGCACTATTTCATTACCTCTCTACTTATCTCAGTCACCTTCTACCCTCCTACTTGCATCCATCACATCAACTTTGAACCCCATTAGCAGAGTGCCATAACCCTAGTCGTTCTAGTCATCCCAGATGGCATGTGAGTGTATACCACATGGCATTGAGCTTGACTAACATTACAAGTGGGCTGCTTCTGGTCATGTATGTGGAGCAGGTGGCTTGTTTGAGTGAAAAGCCTACACGCTTAATTTAATCCACATTCAAGGCTGAGTCGACGAGAATGAATAAAGATAGAACTTCAGCAAAATTTAGAACGACTCCATTGTGTTTGTGTTTGGCATAGAAGTGCCAAATACAAACTCGCTAGAATGGATCTTGTATTTTAAGTTTGTCTTGGATAAAGAGGAGAAGGGATGATTCAGAGTTTCACACTGAATCAGTGTTTTTGGTTTGTTGTATTTTCTGTATGCCAACAGAACTGATGTGTTGGACTCACAGTATAACTTAAGCTTCTTCAATAAAACAGCTCTGTGCACTACATCAGAGTCTTGACATACAACCACCCAAGTGTTTTTTTGGACTGATACTTGGACATTGACTGGAGATACTCCATCACATGGCCTTACAGAGGTGCAGGCTGCCATGGAAACACTAGCAGCACACAGTCTGTTTGATGCTTTTGGAAGACTTCAAAGCACTAGGGCAGGGTTACTTTAACCTGTATAGAGCAGCATGAAGAACATGACCCGCAATGCATCAAAGAATGAAATTAGTTTGTTTTTAAGGCGTCTTTGATTTCTCAGTGTTCTCTCTGTGGAGGAATGGTGCTCAGATATCTGTTGTAATAAAACTTTCTGAAACTGATGCAGAAATAATTGCTTAGGACAAGCACATTGCCCTGTGTCTACCTCTGCTGGATTGTTCATTGTGTTGGTTTAATTTCTTTTTATAGTATTTCATCAATGATCATGCAAATGGACTTTCTGAATAAGACTTGAAGCCCACTATCAGCCTGACTGAGTAGTACAGTACTCTTAAAATAAGAAAAGACCAAATCAAAAGCGATTTATAATCAGTAGCACTAATTTCATTCAGACTTGCAGATGCAGAAAACTGATGCTTTTATTCATTCTTCTGTCTGAATTATATGGCTGAGAAATCTGTCTTACACTTGAGGATGCAGTTTACCCTCATTGCAATTGATCTAGTTCTTTTTTTTTTTTCCAGAAAGGCACAAGTTTCAGATCAAATCATCATTTCATTTACATTTGTAAAAACTATCACATGGGATACACAAACAGGAAACTACATCTGCCAAACAAATGTAGAAGCAAAATGAGTGGCAGTGTTTGAAGAAAAAAATTCTAACATTGCGGTAGTCTGTTATTCCCTAAGCGTCTAATAACAGCACTGTTAAAGAACTGAGCTGCAGATAAGATGACTGTCATCATCACTTGCAGTCTGTATCATGATAAATTTACTGATGAATTTTTGATGTTCTTTTTGCTCAAGTGTTACAGTATCTGTATTACCCCTCAGCTGTGGATTATGTTCCATTTTAACCATTATATGCACTTTTATCAAATACATTTAGACAGCTTTAGGAAGACCCAACTGCCTAGTGTGTGATAAAACCTGATGAAACCTTTTAACCACAAAGTGGATCCTGATATAATGTATAACTTAAACAAAAGACAAAAATCCAGGGAATTTATCATTTACCAACAAGAACAGCAGTTTTAATGCCATTGCATGGAAAAATGGACTTTGTCAGCTCGATGAAATTGAAAGTCAGGTTTTTTGTTTTTGTGTGTGTTGCCTTGAGTCTGTTCTTTCAACAAGGACATAAGTAATGTTACTTTTTGTAAAAAGTTCCACTTTTTTAAATTTATTTTTTGTTGTTTTTGAGAAAACCTAGCACAAATAGAACAAACAGCAGGAGGAGAATCCAACAATCAGTTAACATTTAGTCCACACGTACATCAATATGCTCATTTACCCATATTAATTTTCTT
>JAPTGW010000018.1:39938070-39948161 GCA_029814545.1 Apogonichthyoides opercularis
AAGGCAGGCATATGCCACAATAAAATATATTTCACTCTTCTATACAAATAAGAACACCCATAAGAGAGACATTAGCAGACTAAGGTGTCTCAACACATTGACTGAACAGTTATATGACAGCATGTCGAAGATTGATAAGACAAATAAATAAAATTTTTAAAATAATAGATAGGACCTGCGTCAAGGAAAGAGAATGAATGTCATGCTCTATTGTTTGGATGTCAGAAACCTTTTATGACTTTCTCAAGTCATGGAATTTCTCCCAGAGCCACTGACTGTGACGCACATGTTCAGTTGTGTTTTCTTATACGGTTTACTTTTATTTCTTGTATTTGTGTAGCTGTAGATGGAAGGTAATGATTAAAAACACTCATATTTACTATTTTTCTAATCCGCTCTCCCTATGTAGTACATCATAGGACTGAGCAGAACATAGATTGTTTTTTTTCCATTTTGATCCGTATCATTATTTATCACAGTATTTAATTTGATAATGTTGGCAGTTGGAAGACTATAAGAAGATAATGACTGGCAGCTGCAGAAAGAAGTTTCATTTATCAACTTTTGTCAGCACTCTTAATTTTCATACACACAGTATAACGAAGTAGTTATTACTGTGGGTTTAAACAAAAAAACCTGTCCTCTTTCTTCAACTTTCTTTTCTTTTAGACAGACTTTCTGGCCATTCAAGTATAGATTTCTGAATTTATTAGGTGAGCTTGAATGCAACATTTCTTCTTTTGGCACCCACAAGTTTTGCCCTTTGATGTAACCACGAAGATTTTAGAGTTTATCAGCTGCACTGACTGTATGTAAAATCCTGAAACAAACGGAAGCAGCGTGTTTGCAGATGAAACCAAAATGTAATACAGTCTCAGTAGAGTTTTTAACTATGTCTACTTTGTTAGAAGCATTTACCTGCCAAAACAAAAAATAGCCTGCAGAGATTTACTCACTAAATGGAAAATCTAGCAGCATGTGGCTCTTCATGAGTCTGGCACTTTGTTTCTTCTGTGTTATAAGCTATTAGATCCAAAACGTCCAAAGCACATTATCATTATCGACTTATATTTTATAGCAGTCCTATTTTGAGATTGTTTTGTTATCCAGCCCTCTGTAGTCTCTTTATTTTACAGGGAGGTTAATATCACATCTCCCTGGGTCTTCTTTGTGCATGCATTTGGTGTTTCTTATAAAACAGATGATACATCTCCTTCTCGAACAGCTTAAAACATAGATGTCTGTGCTCCACTGGTTAAGTGGCAATGATAAATCAGCTTCTGCAGCCATTCATGCACATTTCCATTCCCTCCACCCTTACACACATACTCTTAACTTTAAACATGCAAATTTATTTGGTGAGGTTTCCTTGGTGTCAATATGCATCATAATAATACTTTGCATGATTGTGGTGTTACTCAATGCTTGTACAGACTGTAGTTGCTGCAAAGGTCACATTAATTTATTCTTTTTGTGCATTGTGAAGTTTTTACCAGCATTAACCTGGAGGCTGTGCTTTGAACAGTGTGCTAGTTTCGTGATCATATCAATTCTTGTCTATATTTTGGGTATCTTGGTGTCACTAAAACCCCACGCCTTCCTCCTACTCAGAATTGTTGTGGATGCGTATAATCTCCTAAGCGGATTTAAAGGGGGAGTTAAAAAAGAGGTAGGTGCTTTACTTCCATGGACAAGGGTGCTCCAGGTTGGGAGACACTAATCCTGTTCAAGGCCACAGACCTCTTCACCCTTCGCAGCCTTTCAGACCAGCCAGCATCAAATTGTCACATTCAGATTTATCTGGAGCCTGTGCCACAATATTCCCAGCTTAGAAACATCCATTAATGACTTTATACACGGCTGGTTCCCAACATGCGCCGCTGTCTTAATGCGTCTTCCTCATACATCTTTTCTCATGTTTTGACAGGAACATTGGCAGCTACTTATCGATCAACAAGACCGTGGACTCCTGCTTCGGGACAGACACTTACGTGACGTCATTAGAGCACGTCCAGGCCCACCTCACGCTGTCCTACAACCGGAGGGGAAACCTGGCTATCCACCTCACTAGTCCTGCTGGCACACGCTCCACACTGCTCCACCCCAGGTTCAACCACATAACCAAACATACACAAACATACACACTAGTAGATACACACTGATAACACTCCTGCTTGTTGTTTTGCTGCAGGCCACATGACTACTCTTCAGAGGGTTTTAATGACTGGGCTTTCATGACCACCCACTCCTGGGATGAAAATCCAACTGGCGCGTGGACTCTGGAGATAGAAAATGTGGCTGGTGCAAGTGACTATGGTAAAGCATCTCTCTTTAAAATTCAATCAGTGTTTTCATTGACAAATGGCCTGAATGATTACTGATTATTAAATAATTCATATTGTTGTCATATTTGCCCTTTTTTACATTTTTACAAGCACAACATGCAGTAGCACACATATATTAAAAAAAAAAAAAAAAAAGCAATTCATCAAGATCCAACTTTGCTGCAGCTAAATAGTACATGTCAAAGTGCCTGCCCTTGTTTATTTTTTGTGTACAACTCCCACACTGGCTCGGTCGATGCACTGCCATGAGACACTTAACACCTATGTCCTACTTCCAACCTGCAGCCCCCACCTATTTTTTATACACTGGCTCCCTGCTTGTATATCCTGGCTCCATTATTCTTCATATGTGGAGAACAATAGATGAAGAGAAAATAGAAATATCAAGTTTGATATGTAGCTGTATTGCCTTAAGTCAAGCCCATGTGCAGTCGGAAAACACCACAGTTGTTGGTAGCCTTCGGCATTGTTTGTTGATTTGATGCAGTCAGTGCTCGGGTTGTTAATTTTTCAGGTTGTTAATCAAAAATACACAACTACAGTCTCCAACTCTGTGCAGTCTGTGAAGTCTTCATGTTTATATGATACAGTGCAACAGCAATTCCTGTTTCACACTAGATGTGGTTCATGTGATATGCCCCCATGGCAGTGTGTTCTCAGCTTTAGTACATTATCATATACAATGTGTAAAAAAAATAATAATAATAATTTTCATGTTCTCATAGTTTTCTGTACAATAATGTGTCAGTATAAATACTGGAGGCGGTGACGGTGGAAATACCAATGGGGAGCTTGAAGGAGAGTGGTACAACATGAAACACATGGTCTGCATCTTAACCATTCGTCCACTAGGACAACCTTTACATAAATGTTTGTGTTCAGGTGTTTAGTCTAGAGGTCACCACCAGGATAAAGGAGCCAGTGCCAGGAGATTAGACATCAGCAGGTTTTTGCATTTAAGTGTCTGTGCCTTTGTTATCTGTAAAGGAGATTTGAAGCTCACACTGAATAGCTCTGTAGCTGTGAGTTGTGTTACAGCACAGTAAAGTGGTGAAGGAAGTAGTTTAGCCGTCAAATTTACCCCTGTATCATCCTCATAATCATGTAGGCATATAAGGTCAAAATTATTATCCCCTAAAGAGAATTTCTCCAATCTGGATGTAATATACAAAAATTACAGGCTAGAACAGTCATCAGTATAAAGGTCTGTATTTCATACCTTTTTACATTTACAGAATACTTCAAATATGCCATATAGCAAAAAGAGTGAAAACTGGGGTGGTCAGAATTATCAGCCCACAGATGAAATGGTGAAAATGGAAATTCTGAGCTTTCAAACTAAACCTGATGGCCACTGGACTTCAGTGACTCAGTCAGTACTGAACTCTACAGAATGGACAGGTCTAGTGGCTCTCAAATGCTACATTGTGAAGCACCACACACCACTCTGCATTCTTCAAGGTTGCCATTGGGACTCACGGCAAGGACCTGATGCATACATCGACATTGGTTTAAAACATTTTGAAGGACAGTAAAACCAAGGTGCTGGAGTGGCCCATTCACAGCTCTCAAGTCTCAGTGCTATTGAGAATTTATCTCTTAAGGTCCACGCTCAAAAACCATTTTCATTTGGATGAGCCGGAACAATTTGCAGAGGAGGAATGGGCTAAGATCCCTCAAGGGACACGTGCCAACCTAGTTAGGAGCCACTGTAAGAAGCAGCTGAGTTTGTGAGTCTGAAAGGTCACATGTTTGACTATTAATATGTATTTAATATTTAGTGCTAATAATTTGGGCTTTGTCATTATCATTCTTTGGCTTGATTTAATTCAACACATCAGTAACCTCATTCAGATTTCAACTCCGTTCTTTTGGAAGCAATCCTGCTATGAACACTGTACTGGTCATTTCCTTGCAAAAGCTAAAGGGTTTTGTTTGATTTCATGAAGGGGGTTAGTAATTTCTTCCAAGTGTAGCAAGATTACCCATGACTACTCAGAAGCCAAGAAAACCACGCAAAAAAAAAATAGGTGGATCAGTGTCTCGCTGCTTCTTCCTCCGTGAGGAGTAATTTACTTTAAGCGGAACCTCTCACAAGCCTCTACACTTGAATGATTCCTGAGAGATGTGCACTTTATAATACTCTTAATAGGCACAGAGTGAAATCATGCTGTCTTTAAATTGCTGCTCATTTCAAGGAGTCTTTTTCTGTCACTTAATGATGAAATCCCGCTGTCAACTATATGGATGCATTTGAGAAATCTATCTGAAGGAGTGCCAGTTCTTCACTGTTTATGACAGATGCTTTTTGCAATTTCATTTCAGTTTTTATTCTCTTTTTTTGTGTCCATTTCTCTATTCAGGCACTCTGACCCAGTTCATTTTGGTGTTGTATGGCACTGGCTCAACATCGTCCACCTCCTCTGAAAAGTCTCAGCCTGGCAACGGCAGCTGTAAGACTTTGGACCTGAGACAGATATGCATTGGTAAGACTCCCACCTTGTGGCTCTGGTTTATGTTATTGTGAGAGCAGCAACAGTAGGGGGCTCACATTGTGTCATGTGAATGTGCTCAGCTGCGTCTTTTGTCTTGCGTTTCCCAAAGCTAACCATTTAAGTATCTCAAAGTTTTCTCACTCAAAGTACTCCTTAAGAATAGCGTCATCAGCAGAATCCATTTAAATAAAGATCTAAATTTGTTTGAATAAAATTTTACTCCAGGTCTCTTTTTTTTTAATAATCTTATTTAAACTTAATGGTGTCTTTAGTGCTATCTCCTGTCTGATCCAAACACTGCTACAGGCAAGGTCTGACAATAATACTTAACACCAACTCTGTGAAGTCCATCTACAATGTGTCACACAGTGGCAGCCTGACCCCTACAGGCCGCCAAGGAAACTTACTCACAAAGAGAATCAAACGCATTGAACTGAATTTGTCATTGTACATTTGTCATTTCATACACTGATTATCATGTATACTCTGTGCTCACCAACTCGTAGCTTAATATAATAGTTTGCACAGTTTCCAACGAGATGACAAGACCCTGCAGGAAAGTCTGTTTTGCTTCTTCTGTTTGCTCTCTCTCCTGTTTTCTGCTCTGTTACCTCCAGCACCAGCAGTCTGTTAATTACCATGTTAAGCAATGGCGTACATCTGGACTGCTGTATATGGAAATGGGTCTGTTGACTTAAACATGCTGCACTCAGCATATAAATTGCAAAGCTTTTCGTCATCATTTTTTAGTTGGCACAAAAGGAAAAATAGTGACCTGAAGACATTTTTAAGATTGAGAACAACAATCCTATTGTTGTTAGTTTGACAGCAATTATGAATACAGTGTCAGGTTAAACAGTGGTAGTGAGAATAGTTGCATTTCATTTACATCACAAGAAGAAATGCTGTGATCTTATTTATTTATTTATTTATTTATTTATTTTGGGTTTTTTTTAAAAGCTAGGATCTGTATAAAACAAGTATGTTTCCTTATGTCAGGAGAGTAGGATATGTAGGTCTGGATGTCTAGCACCACAATGCTTTATTCATAGTTGATAACATTATGCTGCTTTTTTTTTGTTTTTCAAAAAACAGCTGCAGCTCGTGGGATTTGGATATTACACTTAAATGTTCCAGTAATATTCAATTAATAGTTCAATAATATTCAATTAATTCAAATAATTGTTCAGCCCTAATCCCATGGATGAATAATAAAGACGTGTCTGTCACAGTATGGGATAAAGAGGGGTTTTTTTTTTGTCTTTAAGCTTTGACTGTCTGGTCTAGAATCCTGTTTCTCTGTCTGTTCGTATTCTGACTCATATGAATCACTAAATGGTTTTCTCTGTTAATTTCACTTTCGTTGCTTTGTTTTTTAGAGTGCAACGCTGGCTACTACCTCTTTGAACAGAGCTGTGTGAAAGAATGTCCAACAGGCTACTCTGTGGGCTCCCAGCCTCTTAACTACACAGTGGGAAACTTCATACAGCCAGCCTCCGTCCCGGCCTGCCTGCCCTGCCCTGAGCCCTGCGTTACCTGCAGCAGCCTCAGCTCTGATGCCTGCATGTCCTGCCCTCCTCACAGCTACCTGGATTCCATCCCTGGCACCTGCCTCCACCTCAACCAGATAATGCGAGAGTCCCCCGGCAGCTTCATGGTGGGCCAGGGGACCCGAGAAGCGCAGCTTGAGCTCAGCTCCCGGCTGCCCATCACCATTGCTGTGGTCAGCTGCATGGCCATCATCGCCACCTTCGGTGGCATCTTCCTGCTGCTGCAGCTGCGCTCAGGCGCTCTCATCAAGCTGCCTTCCCTGGAGGCTGGCAGTGGCCTCGGTGGCAGCTTCAGCCTTGGGGGGAATAGGGTAGTCTCGTACCGTGGCATCCCAACGGTGTGGGGGGATGAAGGCGTGAATTCAGACTCAGAAAACGAAGAGTTTGACGTCCAAAATGAGAGGACTGCCTTTATCAAAACACAAAGTGCTCTTTAATCCCTCCTTCTCGTTTCCTCTTTATCTCCTGCTTTTAAAATCCTCTCACCCCATTTGTCTGATAATTCGGGGCTGTGGTACTTTCACAGTCTTTCCTGGTTTTATCTCTCATCCTTTTTTGTTCTATCTCTGTCTCACTGGGCTTCATCCGAGTCTTGCTTCAGGATCTCATCTTCCCACTCTGCTGTGGGAGACCTGATGTGAAGCCACTGTCTCTCCGAGTTCAGGATGTGCCCGGGCTCACTCTCTTCACACTTGGGTGCATTTCTATTAAACTGGCCCTCTCCCCCCCTCATGCCCTCGATCACTAACAGTGTCTGTCTGAGCAGAGTCCATTTTCCCCTCCGGCTCCACCTTCTTTTTGTTACAGTAAACAAATGAATGTTTGCTTTCTTCTCCTCTGCTTTTTCCATCAGTCTCAGTGCAGTAGCCAAATGAGATTGCTGAATGGGTGTAGATGTGTGCGTGTGCGTGTGCATGTGTGTATGCGAGCATGTAAATCTAATGAACAGTGTAGGGTCCATCATAGAGAAGCTAAAACTGGTCACATCTAGTTCTTAACTTATGAAGTGACAGCTAAAAATGATAGAATAAGGCATGAAATCTGATTTAGAAACATTGTTTCTTGCTGAAGTGTCATTTAGTAAAAGTCAGCATCCATAATCCATCTTTAGGAAAACATTTATCTGTAGTGATTTGCATTTTTCAAGTACATTTGAATATGTACAAATATACATATTGACAAATAAGACTTAATGGCTTACAATGACAAGTCACCAGTCGGAGAAACAAAGCAGACCGTCTGAGAGCTTTCTGTCATCTCTGTGTTGTGAGACATTAATTCTGTTTGCCTGAAACAAAATGCAGTCACTTTTTAATCTGCATTGTTCTAGGTGTGATGGGGGATCTAGTTCTTCCATTGTACACACAGTCTGGAAAGATTTCTCTCAGCTCTGGCAGAACATACTGTGAGTCACACAGCTAACAATGCATCTCTAACCCCTTTGGGACTTGGGATGGACTGAACTTATTCTAGAAATTGAACCTTTAAATTCGGTATCTTTCTGATGTCACATGAAATGACAGACAGTATGATATAGAACACATCCACAGGTTATTCAATCAAGCCTTAGGTACAGCCCTTTGTACAGATGTTTTAGTTTCTGTGTTTGATATGCTCACATCCCAGGGCTGAGGGAAGCAGCTGAAGTGCTGATGGGACTCGGAACAATATGTGAGGGTTGAGCACTAGAGCTTCTCCAACAGCAGGCGGGGTGAATTAACCGTGTGAGATTTTTGACAGAACAGATATAAAGGCTTTCCCTGTGTCAGAGCACATTAGCCTCACAGACACACCTTACACATGCAATGTATCATGAGACGTATTCGTCAAACTTGACTTATTCCTTGATGTAGGGAAATGTTTATCCACCTGGTGAAGCGAAGATTTTCCTCCCTCCTTCATCTCGGGCCTCTCTTCTCTTCTTCAAACCTTCAATATTGTTTAGAAATTCCTGCACTGAGACTCCACACTCATCAGCGTCTCACCCTCGAGTCTTCATCTAATCTGAATTTCAGATTATCTCTTCAGAGTTCTCGCCAATTAATTATATTCTAAATGATACTGGAGCAACTATTTATTCACAGAAATTTTGATCATACCTTTAGGGAAAATTGTTTTAAAGGTTTTTTTTTTTTTTTTTCCTCCGGGGCTTGTTATCACCAACAAATGTACATCACATGATTTTAATCCGATGTAGCCCTATCCACTGATCTCTTTTCTTCTATGCTGAATTTTTTTTTTTTTTTTTTAAATCTCCACTAGAAGCAATAGTGGAGCTTGCTGTGAGAGGTTGTCATGGTGATGACGTGCATACAAAACTGCAGCTGCTCATCCTTTTATCTACCTCTCATATCATTCAGCAAGGTTTTATATGCAGCTCTTCAATGATAAGAGGGCAAACTCAACGAGAGGCCAAAGGTGTAAAAGGTCACCTGGAGACTTTTAAAATAGAGGTGAAATGTTTAAAAGGTTAAACAACAAATTGCAATTCTCACACTAAATTGCTGCTACTCCTTAAATTCTGCCCCCCTTTTAAACTTTGTTACCTTGAGACAAACAAAGCCTGTCTTTAAAGCGTGTTACAGGAACTAGAATTGGTTGTTTACAGACTGTGTTGGCTTGTGCTTAAATCAACATTGCCCACTTTAAGTTGTTTTTCTCACATGTCGCACTCAGTTCCCATCCAGAAGGTTTTATCTGAGACCTCTTTAAGTTTCTCTCACTGACAATCAGCTACTTTCTTTTGTGTTGAGGGTGTAGAAATGCAGAAGCACACAAATGAAATTGATTTTAATGTTACCACTTGTGGTGGAAAGCTTTTTAGAGGGTATTATTCAAAAATATGCAGGGGCAAATGAGATAAAAATTGCAAAAGCATGTTCAGAGGTCATCTACTTATTCAGAAAAGCAAAAAGATAAAAGAAAAGTAAAGCTGCAAAGAACCAATACCTTCCAAAAGTCTGCTCAAAAGGATATAGAAGAGAGGTGTGCACGCTTTCAAACAGCACTGAGCCAGGAAGCTGAATTCATCTCAGATGGCCGGTACAGGTGTAGCACGTTTGGCTTATCATGGCAGTTTCAGCCAGGAAGCACTAAACTGGATTGGAAACCACCCTTAGAATGTGGATTTAGAGAAATGGCCTCAACGGGAACAAAGCTCAATGCAGCTGCAGAAGGAGGAGAAGTGTGTGCTGCGGGGCTTTGTGTGATGTACATTAGTGCCCACTGCCATTTAGGCTTTGATTAGCCTCTGTTTAAGGGCAATGCTAATTTAAAACTCTAGTAAGTGCAGCCTCAAAGTTGTGCTGCAAAATCTTATTTGACATCCCAGCTTGGTGTGAAGTGTGTAAACAACAGATAAGTGGGCTTACGCATCCCCAAATTGCTTCCATAAATTATTTTCTTAAATTCTGGATGCTTGCAGTTTACTTTTTAACAACGATATGCGGGACTTTGATCAGTTTTTTGCAATTAGTTTTGACTAATTGAGGCTGAGTCTGGTCTGCATTATGCATCTTCCCTCTGGAACACCACCAATTATGTCTCTTCCAGAAAGAATGAGGTTTCTCCTGAAGTGCAAAATACTGGGGGTGTTCTGACAAGTTCAGTGCCCCCCGTGTGCGTGTGTGTGTGTGTGTGTGTGTATACACACACACACACACACACACACACACACACACAAAAAGATTTTTTAATTGCGG
>JAPTGW010000018.1:40358096-40368149 GCA_029814545.1 Apogonichthyoides opercularis
TGAAGACAGCTGTTAAAAAAGGTGAAGGAAGCCTTAAAGTTTTCTTCATATGTTATTTGATTAAATAAAAAGATGAAAGAACAGATAAATTATACAAAAAAAATTCTCTAGTCAAAAACAAAGGCTAATTAACTTTTTAGGAAATAAAGTCATTTGTAAATTCCCATACCAGTGTAATGCTGTGTATCCTAATACAAACAAACTCTGGTTATTTGAATTTTTATATACTGTATTGTTTTTATTCACCGGTTCATAATTTTCCATCAAACTTTTGTTCTAAAGACGTAGACGTTTTTACATTTATGGGTCATCAAGGTCACCAGGCGTATCAGTATTAGTGAAATTATAGAGTACATGTGTGTTTAAGTGCATAAGGGACGCTGCTTTTAGTGTAGTTTCATTTAGGAATTAGAAACTATCATCATTTATCGCTTATTGTTTTACTGATGTTACAATACAGGGTTTTCCCTACCATTATAAGGCATAAGCTCTATTTGCACAAGATTAGCACAATGATGATTTGGAAAGGAACCTACTTTATCAGCGGCACATTAGCATGGGTTAACCACAGTCTGTTTTTTACTCACCAAGTTTACTCAACTGATGAAAAACATCACGCATGATGCACGTCATCCATTATATCGTGTTTGGAGATGTTGCTTTTTTGATGGATCAAACTTTGTTTTGTCTAATATTTATGTCATATCACGATCTGAGCCTCTTGAATTTGCACCAAAAATAATTTAAAACATTAATGTATCATCACCAGTGTAGCGTTCAGAGCTCAACGAGGAAAAAGGCTGAATAATGTGCAGCAAAAATACAAAAAATGTCAACAATTCAAAGTCACCAAATCACAGAGATGTTGATTCCCATGGATCCAGTATTTCCACAGGACTTCTGTCTTTACTTTTTTTTTTAGAGTAGGTAGTTTGTGGTGAAATTTTCACTTTACTTATTACAGAAATGGCAGATTTGCATGATATTAAGGTCACAGATGACCTGACAAATTACCAGATGTCCACAGATAAAACTAGTCCTACGCGAATAAGGCACACAAACTCCTTCAGCCACCACCTAACCCGTAGTATTGCAATGTGGCTTTTTCAACATCTAGAACTAACGAAATGTCTTTTCAGTTTATTATCATTAGTCTCAAGTGGACCTCTTAATTAAGTTTTATTTTTAACCCATTGGCACATGTATGGATGATTTCTACTAACTTTTCCAAGTTTTTTTATACACAGAGATGGCAATAATAATGGTCCAAAATAATGTGTGATGATATAATGAATAATGGATGACAACCAAACCTACACACGCACACACACACACACACACACACACACACACAAAGAAAGAGATTGTAGATTGTACAAATTCAGGATGACTTGGTTATTTTGATACTACACACTTGGCAAATGAGTTACTCCACAGCAAACATGAAAAACATTCACAACCCTCCAGATTCCATTCCTCCTTAACAAAATTTCCATTTATTTGGGGCTGGAATGAGTCCCTGGAGAGAGTTTTAACGTGTGTGAATGAATCAGATTTCATGCCATGTCTGTGTATTAAAACGCTGCACTGTGATTTAAACTATGCTTAGCAATTGAATATCAAAAGACTTTCGAATGCTTGCCAGATGCTGCCAGATGTGTCAGATATGCTTCCTCTGAGGAGGTGGGGAAAGACGTGTAGCTACCAGCATTGCTCTTCCAGTAGCAGTGTGGATTTCACTGACTGAGCCAAGCTTGGATTCTAAATGGCTCTGTGACTCCCTCCCTGCTCATTGCCAGGATTCTCCTGTGTTGGCAAGCTTGTGGCAGGGTTATTAGATAAGGAGACAGACTCTCTGGCCCCTTTTAACATCCCTCTCAGCAGGAGAAAATAAAATGATTTTACTCCCTCCCTGTTTACCCATAATTGTAAGTAGAACAAGACAAAGCAAATGACTACACACAGGAAGAAGTGCAGCTGTAGACCTGTGGCCCAGTCTCCTCTGATTCAACATTTAGGCTAATTGAGGTTTCAGGTTTTTTCATCTTGCAACTGATTCACATAGTCACGTAATCATTTTGCATGCATGTTTTAAAGGCCTTTGTAGTCACTAAGCGTCATCAAAAGAATACGCTATGATCTTCTATATTGTGAAGTACTGTTTTAAATATCCTAATCACATTTTCCGCTTGCCTACCTGAAAACACTCATAATGAAAGTGTGTTAACCTAGTTCAGTGTTCGGCTCTGCTTTCGGCTTTAATCCATTGTAATAGTAATGCACTTGGATGTTTTTCAGTTCTGTATACATGGAATAATACTGAAATAAAATGAAATGGAAACAATTTTCAATCAGTATTTTCAGCTTTAATACACCACTGTCATGTAATTACCTGGAATGCCAGCTGTATGCCTCCTGCTGATACAGAGCCTTCACAAACAGTTTTCTCCCGACCCAGCTAGCCCTGGGACTAATTATCATCTTATGGAAATGTGGCTATTTCTGCAACTTCCATATCCCTAATTATTTCTGTTATTCCAATATCAGGCCGGCTTTGATGTCCCAAATCCTGTATTTAAATAGTGTAAGATTCCTATTCTTTGTGCCCTCTGAGGATTGTTCATGTAAAATACATGGACTAAGAGTGGGTATTACCAGGGCCTCCAGGGGCTGGACATACCAGGTCCACAGTCTCCATGTGTACGCCTTTTTTTCCCTTGTTCGCTCCTCCTTAGGGGGGCGTCTGTTGGGAGAAAGCGGCCAAAGGTAATATACATTTGCGAGTTATAAGAATACTAGGATTGTAGAAATGAATCTTTGTCTGATATCTATGGTCTTGTTACCAAGAAAAGACATACGTGAACAGAAAAAATGTTCACTAGAACCATCTCTACATTTTTATGAATCATTCCTCATCTCTTACACTGTGACTTTTAAAATGACAAGGTGACCTACGTATAAGAAGCAGTTGTTCGTACATTGTTGTGACTGTTCTGGATAAATACAAAGTACTTTTGCAATGAGTGGATGTCTCATATTCTTCAGGGCACCGTATAATTTAAATGAATTGCTTGAACTGTACAAACTTTTTGCCCATTGAGAGTGAAAACTGTCTAACAAGGACATCCATCATTAGTGCATAAAGAGAATGGTTTCATTAATTAGTGGGGTTAAATGGCAGTGTACCATATGGTCTGGCGCCATCTTGGCAGACAATTTGTTGAGTGTGAAACTGATGTACAGTCTTCGGAGAGGATTTCACCTCCCTCGTGCCTCTGTCACGCTTGAGTCACATTGTTATTTGATTCCATTCACCTGCAGTGCAGGTTAGACAGAACTACAGACGCATGTAGAGTTATGGCTGTGTGTACTTCAGAGGATCAGCCCTGCTCTGGCACATGGACTCCATTCTAAAAGATGACTCTGTGTAAAACCATCATCATGTATTTTCATATAGATGAGCTATGGCTACCTGCGCTCCCAGCCATGCTTTTATTAATGGGGAGCTGTCAGGAGTGGGATGCTCTGCATATTCGCATATTAAACAGGAAGGGGGGGAGATGCCCAGTTTATTACCGTTTGATATAAATCAGCTTAAAGCATCCCTCCACCTCCTGCTCCACCTTTTTTCTTTTGCTCTAAGGACAGTCTCTTCTGTCTGTCCCCCCCTTTCTTTTTTCCTGTTTTTATTTGCCTCATCCATGATATTCCTATGTCTGTTCCACCTTACTTGTGATGCATGAGCACCACAATACATGTTTTTAATAATAAGATACAGGACAATAAGTCGTTTTCACTAAATGGTGTTTAGGCCTCTATCTCCTTGCCTAAACAGCACTGAACAGCATCCCAGCTGTCCTGATATAGCTGAGTTATGAACACTGTGGCTACAGCGATTAAGTAGATGAAATTTAATCATAAAATTTCTTGAGACTGCCACTGTTTATGACTGTGCTTATTAAAATGCAACATGTTCCACCACATTTGGATTCATTTTTCTCATCACAGCACTGCGTTGCCCTTTTTTGTGTTCTACTTCAGTTAAAGACTTGAGATGCCGTACATTGAAGTGAAAAATAAAAGTTTAAAATACAAATTGCAGCATATGAAATGTCAACAGAAGCACAGCAATGTATACAATTCTCAGATTTGAATGAAAAAGAGGGATTCTGTATGAAAATATTGATTTTCTGTACCCTTGGGTGATTTGTGGAACACAGGCTTCAATAAATTTACAATTTGGCTCCATTATTCTTTTGTGAACAGATCATGATTTAGAATAACTGTAACGCATTACATGATTGATTAGGAAACCCTTCTTTTCATTTTTTTTCCCCTGCAGTATCCAGTGACCATAGGAAGGTTTCAAGAAAAAGAGACACAAAATACAGGCATTTCTTTCATAAGATACATTTCCACATTGAACCAAATAGTATTCATCTTGTGGAGCCTCTACTTTCATTTGCTGTGATCCTGCTCTGGGGATTCTGAAGCTCTGGGGTTTTAAACATCTCAAATAAAAAAGGCAACAGCTTCATGTTTCAACACTCTTCTATCAGCTCTGTTAGATGTGTGTTTGCTTTTAATAAAGTGCAAAGTCTTAAACCCTTCAGAGGCCTTGAGCAGACATGAGCCTTGAGAGTAAATGGAAGTCTTTCCTGTACTTTATCCTGGTTCTTGTCTGTTCACATTAGATGAATACAGACCGGGTGACTACAGACGGGCATATCCGGTTCACAATCAGACCTGACTTCTGCACTTTTTCCCAGTTATCCAATCAGGACATAAACGGATCTAAATGTCACCGTTCATTTTAATCACTCCCATTGAAACCACGTTACCCATCCTTAAAAATCATCTAAGAGGGGCATCTCTGCACAGTTTAGGTAAAATACACAGAGCTTGCATGACTGCAGAGTTAAATGGAGCATTGTGCTGGCACCTGTCCCTAGGCAGGACCTGGGCCACAGCGTGCCTGCTCAGGCATGGCTGTGACACTAAACAGTTTATTTCCTGGCACCCCTCCAGAGAACCAAATTATAATCACAATTTAAAAGAAAGAGAAAACAAGGGGAGCAGAAAAGAATATATTCCTCATGAGAGTAGAGTGCAGGGCACGGCGTGATGCAACTCTAATCATATCTTTAGCCTGATAATGATCCTGACATGTATTGTTACAGCTTGCAATACTGATGCCTCTTCCACTGGCTTTACTGGCTTTATCGCTGACAAATCACAGGGGAGAGTTAACATTTCCCTTTTCTTTTATCGTTTGCATCTTCTTCTCTTGTGCATTTTCTGTCTCTTACCATCTCTACTTCGTTCTCTGTTCTTATTTTCTCTCGCAGAATAGTTTTCCCTATAAATTGACAGCAAGTACGAATGTGAATATCTACTAAAACTACAAAACCTCAGTATAAGGGACAGTTCACTAAAAAACAAACACGTACATTAGGCAGGATTTCAAAACCTAATGAATTCTATCAATGCAAAATCCATGTAATAATGTAAATATGTGAAAACAGCAGGTTTAAAGCTGTGTCTTTAATGTAAGTTGTGCTAGTCTTATCTAGTACTTAGTGGTGAAAGTTAAAAGATTTAGGACTAGGAGGGTCAGAAAGCCTTGTTGAAGACCGAGGCCTACATGCTCGATAAGAACAGGAACTCTTGCCAAATACCCTCCAAACAACAATGGTCTATAAATCATTTGCTGTGTCCTCACCATCCCCCTTCCCCTTTAGCTTCTTTTACTAAGGGCTATTCTACTGTACTCCAGAAACAAGAACAGCTCCTTTTTTTTGGGAGAACTTCCCAAAGGTATTATTAATTACCCAGCATGCTGTTGGGTCAGCAGGATGGACGCTCCCAATGCCGTAGGTCCAACCACCTTGCCTCCTCTAACCTTGTCTAGGTAAGATTAATCAGATATACAGTAGCGTTGGTGAGCCAAACAGCCCCATAAAATTAGACTCCATGATGACTTAGATTTGTAGCTTCGTACATCTATGATCTGAATCCCACCAGCTCTCATCTATTCATGTGTCATTCTGCTTTTCAATTTCTGCTTGTTTTTATAGCTCTCATCGCATCTATGTTCTCCCAAAGACATGTTGGATGTTCAGGGCTCTTGGAGAGAGCATTCTATTCCATGTGGTAGGCCGCGGCGTCTAGCTTATGCATGTTTAATGTTGTTGAACATGAACGCACAGTCAGCCCGTCATAAACATGGCAGCTGGGACACATAAAAGGTCATAAACCTGTCAATGAAATTAGAGTGGCATGTCCACCAGTGCCAGTTTACCCACACAACACCTGCTTAGAGAGGAGCCATAACTATTACCTCTATCCCACAATGCAACACTGAACTGCCTGATTATTAAATCGCTGGGTTGAATATACACACACTCCTAAAATGTGTCCAAGACATAACTTTTACACATTTTTCAATATTGTTACATGCCAAGCACATTCTCTGCTTCTTGTCAGAATCCCTTTGAAATTGGCTGAATTCGGTTCACTTGCATTGCATGACTCTTATTAAATCTATGACAAAATAGATTAATTGTACCAAAAGGCTCTTTTTTATCTCTCAACATGTGTGGGAGGACTTGAGAAAGTGCCCTTAAGTGTGATCTTCACTTTTTAGGTTAACTGTGTGTGCTACCAGCTGCCACAGGGTAAAAATAACACTCGTCTTCTCCGCCATTATTCATTCAACTCCATTAATCATTAGAGCATTATCTGGCATGTGAAAATTCACTTGCTGATAAGGAATGCATGACCCCAATATGAGATTTCCGGCTATTGTAGAGCTAGACTAATTGATCGCGGTCTGTTTCTGGGACTAGCGCTCTGTCTCCCCTCACCAATACTCTGTCTCCCTTTACTCTTGTTCTCTTAGCCTCTGTTTCAATCACAAATTGTGATAGTTTATATCCCACAACAATGAGTTTCATGTTTTTTATTGAACTATAGTTAAGTAAAGCAAATATATATTTTAATTGCAGTTGTAAATAGTCTTTGAAATCTGGAGGTTGCCACTTGTTTAAGCCCCTTGAGGGTTTTTGGAAACCATCCATCACAGTTTTTAACCAACATGTGTTTATGTGTATGGTTTTTACTATGTGACAATTAAATGAATAAATAAGAGCATAAGATTTTGTGAAATTCAACAGTACTTCCAGCCCATCATTTTGCTCAATTCCAAAGTGTAACAAAGCAAAAATCAGTTTCACACAAACCCTCTGATGTCATTTTTGGTGAACTGTCATGGTGGATATACTGAGGCAATTTCCCATCTTGATAAAACTTTTTTTTTTTTATTTATATATTTTTTTTTAATTCTGTGGCAGTTCTTGCAAAAACAACATGACCTTATTTCTATCTTGGTTAATAAAGACATCGTGGGTGCAACATGTTGCTGCTTTACTGTATTCAGGGGGCAGTTTTTTCTCACGCGTGTTCCGTGAAGCAATAAAGTCATTACTAAAGATTAAAAGTTGACATTTAAGCAGCATGGTCACATAAAGAACACGTTATGCAAAAATGAAGAAAACACCTGTAATGCTGCTCATGTGTCTGATGCACGTGTTCTGGGCTAGTTGTGAAAGCTGTCAAAGGAAACTGACAGGAAAAGTATGGTTACTGCGCTTCTTTGAACTTTTCTATTATGTCAAAGGAAAATAACTGTTAATGTCACACTGCTTCGTAATTTATTACCGCTGAAAGACAATTTAGTTTTTTCCTCACATGACCTCATTCAAACATAAAAGTAGGTTTCTGTGAAAGTATATTCATTCTGTTGACATATGTGGGTGGTCCTGTGAGTGTAACATGATTACATAGTAAGTCAGATTCTTACACTGACCACCCTGTGGTCTTCCCCTGGCCATGGCTACAGAACAACCAATTTTAATGTGGTTTGTGGTCAACAAACAGCCTTTGACCTCAGAGAGTGGCAGGCATATCTATTGTGTGAGTTCTGGGGGCAAGGGTGGGAACATCAGACAGCCAGCTCTGATTGAGTTACTTTAGGCCTCAGCTCTATTACCTACTCCTCTCTTGTTTTGTTGAATTATTTAATAGGTGTCCACAGCATTCCAAGGACAGAGATCTAAACGCTTAAATAACTGGACAGTTCTTCCTGAAAAATGGCTTTTTAAAAAAAAGACAAACTACAGACAGTGGAATAATAGTAAAAAGATAATAATGAGTAGAATATTTACTTTCTGTTTAGGTATGAATTATTGGTACTCATAATGCCAATATTTACATTTATTTCAGTATAATTTGCAGAAAAAAGTGTGTTCATCCTTAATACATTTTTGAATACTTTCATGGTTTGTTGTAATAACTTGTGTGTTAACTATGCTTTGCTATGTATATAAATTACCGGGAAGAATATTTCAACGAGGCACTGCCACTCAACAGAGGGAGCTGGGTGATTTATGGAAATGAGGCACTTTTCCAGGCAGGCCTATGAATATCCAAGCAAACTTTTCAACACATGGCTCGATTGCTTGCAGGTTAAATGACAGTGGAATGGCCAGGCTGTTAATTTCCTTACCAGATCCAGATGTTGGGAGTGTGACAAAGACAGACTCAGGTTTCACAGGCACACGCAGGAGGAGTGCTTGTCAGGAGTGTGTGTGCGTGTGTGTTCACATGCGGTTGTTTACATGCAGTAGCTGCGCAGTGTGTGCCCACATGATGGACAGTTCAACCATGTTCAGTACATATTGTGTTATTTTGATCCAAGTGTTAACCTACTTGTGTAAAAGCATTTTAGAACATGTTCAGTATGTACATAAATATTCTAGATGCATGGATAGGGCGTCATTTTTTTCATTTTATATATTAATGGCAGATTATACTGTATATCAGTTTGTGCATTCATCCAAGTTGCTTGGCAAACTGAAGCAATTCATGTCTCGGTCTCAAAGGCCTCCAATACAATGCCCATTTGCTGGTAATGGCAATGGATTACTTTATTGTATTCTGTTTATGATCTGCATTGATCGCTTTCCCTTTGCTCTGTGCACTGTGCAGTGTCATATATTCATATACTGTACATATATATAAATGTATGAAACATTTTCCCAGCTGCAAAACAGATCCCTGACATCCTATTGTGATTGTCAACATTAGACACTTCTGTTGGGAAGCGTGTGTGTAGACAGGCATGAAATAACATGGCTTCGATATTTCGTGTCCCACTGAAATTACATCATCATCACAAATAACTGTCCATGGTTCTTCTGCTAAGTGATTACAGCATTGTTTTTCCCTTCATGTCTACTTCATAGTTTTAACCATCTGTTCTAACCAAGTCTAAACACTAGACTCAACACTTGTAATCAGTCAGTAATCAGTTAGAAACTTTTATGAAACCCAGCTCGAGTATTTGTGTGTGTCTTTATCTGACTGTGACACAAAATAAAATGTCCCACAGTGTGTAATTTCTACCTCTAGGGTTATGTCAATCAAGGAAATTAAATAAAAATGTTTTCACCTGATAGTTTGTGGCACGTTTTCACATTGCATCATTTAATTCTAATGAGACCGTTTCAGTTAATGTTAATGTTAGCAAAGGATCATGGAGACACTGACATACAGATTTATCTGTATTTAAACCTTTGATATACTGTGCAAAAACAAATTTGCTGATGTAGTTGTTTTTGGATGTTTTTCATCTTTAGTACACTTTATATATAGTACAGCATCGTTTAGGGAAGCAACCTCAAAGATGATAGAAACAATAAATAATGTAAAGAATAACTGAGCAAAAGCTGTAAGAATATGAGAGGATTACTCAGTATGGAATACATAGTATTATAATAAGGGTGTTTTTGACCTGCTTGAATAACACAGGCTGCAAAGGTTTTATCTGCACTGCAAAAATCCAAATATCTTACCAAGTGTATTTTTCTCATTTTTGGTCAAAATATCTCACTTAAAATATAATTACCTAAAGAGTAAGAGAGAAGTAAGATATACGTGGGTAAATATGTATGTATGTATGTATGCATGCATTTGTGTGTGTGTGTAGTGTAT
>JAPTGW010000018.1:40380374-40392919 GCA_029814545.1 Apogonichthyoides opercularis
CAAAAATGTCATTATTATAGTATACATTTACAAACTTTGAAGAACATTCAAACAAGTGACTGGATTGTTGCAGTACCACAGTGACAGTAAGATGTGTCACTGCTATAACAGTTCCCACCACATTTTTTAAGGAACAGTTTTGCCCTACAGCTCTCCAACAGTGTTAGTGTCTCCAGTTTCCTAGACATGGGGTTGTTATTAATTATGGCACAAGCAATTAATGACTTTTACAGGGACAGGGACATTTGTTCTGTGGTTGTATGTTTCTTTTTCCTTTTCAGAGACAATATCAAAGTGATATCATCATTATACAATAGCAGTCCAAATGTTGTACATCAGAGATTTAAAATGTCCACAGGGGTTTGGCTCTTTGTGAAGACACTCCTCACATCTAAAACTTCAAGGACACCCTTTAATTTAAAGATCTGCTATAAATGATTAATTTAATATTGATGAATATTTAACATTTCTTAATAAATTATTATGTATGCTATTAAGCACTACATGTATCTGCATAAGCAGTACTATGAGCTCCTTGGATGGCTGACTCTTTTGAGCATGTGTATTTGCTGTTTGTGTGTGTGTGTGTGTGTATGTGCTTCATTGTGTGAGTGCGTATGTCCATGTGTGCACCACGGGAATTGTCTTGCTCCGGTTGTATTTTGACATTTGATTTATGTTAGTGAGAAACCATTTTCATGCAAGCCATTATGCAATCTATAAAAGCGGGTGTGTGGTTTTCACTGAGCATAGGGACCTGCTGCCGCATCGCTAGCATACCAAGTGGCTCTTCTTCGTAAATTTCATTACACTATAGACACTCCTGCAGCTCTGACCATAAGCTAAAGGTGCCATTGGTTAATGAAGGAGAAGGCGGCGGTTAAGTGTACGTAGATGGATGCTGGCATCACCATTGAGAGGTGTTATAAATATGTGTGCATATTCCAGAGAGATGTGAGACTAGACTGACACTGTTGCTTTGTCCACGAGATGTGACTGCACTTTACTGACTTGTAAATAAAATGAAATCCATCTGCATTAACAAAAGAGCGTGGGAAGAAAACCAATGAGCAAGAGAATGGATAATTGTATAGATGGTGTATACGGACTGAAAATGAGTTAAAAGGAACTTAATTTGACCTAAAATTATACAGAAAATTAGAATACATGGATTTAAAAAAAAAAATTATCTAGATGTTCATTAAGTTCGCTACAGGAATGGTCTTCTTTTCATGGTTAATGGTAGATGAGATTTAATTTGTACCAGGGTGAATAACATTAAATTGTTCAAAAAGAGATAGAGTGGCCAATCACCCCCACATTTAGGAATAGACAAAGAGCACCTCAGCTGTAAAACGACCCAAGGATAGGTAGAAAGACCAGAGAGCGGGAGGCACACATAGCTTTCCCGAATGACCTTGAATCATGACCTGAGATTAATTTAGATACTTTATTCTCTTTGTCTCTCTGTTTCTCTGTATGTCATTTGCCCATTCACTTGCCACCTTTTCTTGTAGGTTACACTTGTTATTTAATTTTCATTAAAAATTCCCATACATACCATATAGGTGATCACTTCACTCTGATTTCCACTGGTTAAAAACAAACCTGTGCTTTTAAGCATATTCTTGGCAGCATGTTAGTGTGTCTGAATATAATGTTAAACTCGTATTAGATGGAGATGTTGGGCTTTGATTACCCTGCTGCATCATTCCATGGCAGCTCCATTGTACCACTACTCCAAAGTGCATTTTAATACCATACAAGACTCGCTTAAATCAGTTTAAATTCGCCTACACAAGTCTCAGACCTATTCATCCACACTCCAATCCCTTCATGATACTGAAAAGAGATGCTTTTTACATTGGAAGGCAATACAATGACAATTAGATTATGGTGGCTGCACTTTGGTCATCCATGCGGCTGCTTTGACCCCAATGATTGGTTAAGCTCTGGCTGCACGGCTCAGCTGGGAGACAGAGGTGGTGCTCATGGCAGCTCCATTGTTCAGTGGAGAACTTCTTTATGTGCAGCTGGTGTTGCCTCTGATGTGATTTGGCCTTTCTACCCTCCTCACTTTGGATGATAAAAAGCTTTCCTTCAGGGGCTGTCTGAAGTGGCTCATACTGTAGGCCCGCGGAGATATAAATATTAGTTAAAAGAGCGCTGTTGGAGGGTAGTTGCCAGTGATGCTCTGGGTCTGAGTCTTCTTTAGACATACAGGTGGAGTTAACATTGTTTTGACCTCGTATGAGCATCTTAATCAACTGGTGTATAAAAACCTATAGCGCATTTGATGCTCAGATAACAAAGTAAACTGTTGATAGACCAGGTCAAAGAACATGTCATGTGAGTGTTTTATTTTTTTTAATTCCCTGAGTCAGTTCTAATCTACTGCAAAATATATCTGATGAAGAGAAATAAGGCCTTGTCCCCAGTGCTCTACATTTACATGCTCCTTCTTACACATACCTCCACTCCAGCGATACCACAAGACAGAGATAAGAAAGCGTTCTTTCAACCACCCCCTTCGGTTAAGTCACCATTTCCCCATTACTTACCTAGTATCATATCATTGTGGTTGGGAAGCAGAAAAAGCCCCGTATACAGCCTCGAATAAACCACATATAACTGACTGCCCTTCTTCAGTTGTAGAATATTGTTTCTTACTCAACCCATGAGGCTTTTCTCAGATTGGCTAAGCATCTGCCTGTGGTGCTATTTTGTATCTGGTGCAGGCTGTTCTTCCTCTCCTGTCAAACATACAGCAGAACACATAGGCCTGCTGTCAGAGAGTATTTTCCAGCAGCCAAAAGGTTTTAAGAAAGAGAGACAGAAGCCTCCCAGCATTCAGCCTGTTTGCTCCACACCTCTCAGAGCTCTATGGGTACGTGGGAGAGAAGCTGTCTGACAAGACCACCTCTCCTGCCAGACTCAGAGAGAGAGGGTGGAGGAGGATGAAAGAAGAGGGGGGGAGAAAGAGAGAGAGAGAGAGAGAGGAGCCTAGAGACTATTTCCCTAATCTTTATGTATTAACAAAAACAACATATTCACTCAAGCTTGCCAAAGCTTTCACAATCTCCTGAAGGAGGAGAGAGTTGGACAGGATTTGTTTATCTATCCGATAGAGACTGTGTGTGTGTCTGTGTGTGTGTGCGTGTGTGTGTGTGTGCATAAGAGAAAGAGCGTGTAGCATGACTTTTTATTGGTTTGAGCGTGTCTAAGTTTATGTCTATCAAAATGCATGTGTTGTGTCCAGACAGTTGAGTTCTAGGCTGTAATTGGTTCATGTTTTTGAACTCTGTGCTCTTTGAATGGCGTCGAGGTAACAACAGTTTATGAATTTTTCATTGTGGAGAGCGGTCCCGGCTCCTCGCTCCTCTCTGGGCAGATCTGTGTTTGTCTAAACTATACTTAGGGTGACATGGCATCTGCATCTGGGTGTCAACACAAGTGTAAGAATGTGGGAATTCATTACCAGCCTGATCCCTCAGCCTCACAATGTGCAGCTCCTCCTTCTACTATGTACGATGGCTAGTATACTGTACTGTTTCTCCAAATCATTCGGGGACAATATTATCACAGGCCACTCAGTTCACAAGAGATGTATGTGTTATTAATGTAAAATGAATTGTTTATCTACATTTTAAAAACATTTTTAATTTAATTTCTTTACACCTCCACCTTAGATTTTCTATCCTTTTCTGTCTGTCCTATTGTATTTCTCTTTTTTCTCCATCCCTCTCCTGGCCTATCTTTCTCTGGCTATGGTAATTCTCTGGGGCTCCTCGTGTTATCCAGTCAGTTGATAGTGTATGCCTCCATGCATCACAGCTCCTAAGCTGTGATTGAAACATCAGACAAGGAGGACAGGACCCTAGAGATGCTCTCGGCCTGACACCAGCTCTTAGCGCCAAGTTTTATCATAACCAGCGCCTGGCTCCCACACACATCAGGTATGCTCCACAGCACCAATGTATATTAATCAATGACAATATGATTACCTCTGAATGGGCCGTATACATTATTTAAAGCAGTGTCCCCTGGCCTACAGTGTGTCTGCCTTTCAAATTAAACTCAGAGTCAATAATTAATGTTGAGATTAACTGAGAGCACCTTCAGAGGGAAGGTGTTGAGTGCACATGTATGTTGTGTTGTGTGCTTGTGTGTGTGTGTGTGTGTGAAAGTGGGTGATAGACAGACAGAGAAATCTTGTATGTGTACAGTATGTGTGTGCATGTGTGTATACAGTACTATTGACATGGAACCAGTCATGTGAAGGAGTGATCATGATCTTGGCTCCGTTCCCTGAGGGATCATCTCTAACAGCCCCAGGCAGAAACTGTAAACTTCCCCACTGCTGTATTTGGAGAGCCAATTTCCCCTCTCTTCCATAAATGTGGATGACAGTAACTGCAGCCGAGGAGATAGTGAGTTTTTGTTTTTCTCACGGTGACGTGAGCTGAAGAGTTATCTCCATCTCTCTGAGGCAGGGGGTCATATTGTCTGAGCGAGAGCCTGGGATTTCTCACACGTGGATGGACTCCTTGCATGGCTCAAGGCCCCTGAAATCTGTCTGGGTGATAAGCTGCCAGCGCAAAGGGGAGCAACAGCGGATAGGGCTTTTAAAGCAGTTCAGCTTGACTGGAGGGCTTCTGTCTGCCTGCCAACAGCCTGATTACTCAATCCAGCTTTTCTGTTGCTTACAATCTGCCCAAAGAGCTCCCAGGGCTGGGCCTCATGGCTACCTGTCAATACCTGATACTGGCATAAATACTGCTGCTCTACAAAGACAGTGCACGGAAGGTTACAGGAAGTGTAATCTCATGTAGAAACACCTTCAGGTCAAATAACCCCAAAGAGAAAAACAGAAAAAGGCTGCAAGGTCGGATGTTGTCTCCAGTCAAACCAGTAAACCTTCAGTATGAACCCCCTCTGTTTTACTTATATAATAGAAGCAGCAAGTAAAAATGTGTCTGCAAAATGAGAAGTATCTATGCTTGTAAAAATGGACAAAGATGTCAGCTGGAAAAGGTAAAAGGTCAAGTAGAAAAAATAAGCAAAACTGAGGAGTGGACTCACTGTTTACAGTAAGAGCAACTTCAGCTGTAAAGACAAAATAGTTTTAGTAATAAGTTCATACTCACTCATTTGGTACCCATAAGGACTGCAGAAAAGGTAACAGAAACGTGTCCCGCCTCTGGTGTGAGATTGTTCACCCAGTGCTGGTAGAAAATAGTGCAAGCTATTCTCCAAGATGCCCATCATCACCTTGGTCTGTTTGAACAGAGAAGTTCTGGCCTTTGGATCAGACTTCGCTGACAGGGAACATGAGAACACACACCAAGCGCTTCTATAATAGTCTTTTTCCAGCAGCAATTAGACGGATGGCAAAACAAATTCAGACTGGAGCAATACCTTTTCCCCAGCCCACATTCATAATCCTTCAGAAACAGACTTAATGTTATTGCTATGTGCTTTATACAGTATTGTACGCATATTATTTCCTTCCTTGAAATGAATTCGAATAACTTTTGAGAACAGTTTATTCAGGACATTTAATTGAAAAAATAATGAAAATAATGAAAATTGAACAAATAACATTATTTTCTAACATTTGTCCTTGTTTCTCCATGTGAATTGTTATGTGAAGCAGAGAGTTTTAAGTCAACAAATAGAAGGGTGAAATAAACTGAACTGCTACAAAGACAAATAGAAAATCATTCAGTCAGCTGATTTAGATAATTCCAAACAGCTGAATTCGAGCTCATCCTCAGACACCACTAGCAGATGGTGTTTTATACTATAACGTACCAACTTGCAATAAAACATCTTATTCAGTGGCAGTCTGGTACTGAAGCAGACACTCAAACATGAAACCCATAAATCATCAGAGAAACTGTTCATTCTGATTTTCACTTGTTTCATTACCTGCACAATTACAGTGCTCATTGCAGTAATTTGAGCAAATTGATGCTAGTTCTTGGAAATACAGCCTGTGTTTAACAATTACTCCTCACATATAAATGACATAATTTTCCACAAAACAGTTTAGGATTCAAGGCCAAACCTGGGTTTTTGGTTTTGTTGGTTTAGATTAGAAAAACTTTTTACATTTAACTCCCCACAGAGTGGAAAGTAAAAATACCTTCACAATCACCCCTTTTCTTGTCACCCCCCCCTTCACACACACACACATACACACACACACACACACACATCCCACACGCATACCGAACCAAGCCACACACAAACACACACACGCACACACTTAGATGTGATCATCTCTCTGATGACCTCTGCTTTCAGTGTATGATGGATCGTCCACAGTTCCAGGGCATCTATTTTCCTGCTCAGGAGAAGAGACAACAACTTTGAGCTAGGACAGTTCACCAGATGTAGGACTTTGTTAGAAGTGAGATAGTTTGCTATGTTTCTCACTAAAAATAAGGATGACCATATATATGCTGCTTAGTCCAGTTCTACCCATGCGATTTAAGCATAAAAATAAAATAAAAATAAATAAAATTGAAGGCTACAACAGGCAATCACATGTAAATTAAATTGAATTTAGATTACATCAGGAAATAAAGGCAAACATTAGTCATTGTGCACAGTCATGTATAATTACAGAGCATAAAATGACTCATTTTCACATTTCATTACACAAAATGAATCATTTTTATTGGTATTTCTTCCTTCTACAGACTTGTTTAAGTTAGTTTAGTTTGGTTTTTTTAGACAAAACAAGTGAAAATTAGGTCACCCTATAAGTAAAAACATCCTAAAACAGTCTTTTAATGTGGTGTGAAAGTACAAAGCACTGTTCTCAATACATGATGAGGACAGAACTAAAAGATCACATGAAGATAAGAACAATATGGTTGTTTGTCTTTCACAAAAGAAACTGAGAATATTTTTTTTATGGAAAAACATCAAACATCATTAACAGGTGGAAGATACAAACTTTGTCCCATGATAGAACTACTATAAAAGCATAAAATAACAAAGCAGAACTGCCATGTCGTTGCTCATGAACTATGATAACCCACACATGACCGACTTCAAGGTCTGTCATGTTATTTTTGAAAGTGCGTGTCAAGTGTCATGTAGTGTAAACCAGAGTAAGCATGTACCATTTCACACAGGAGGCTTTTTGAAGTTAAACAAAATACTGTTTTATTTTTATCTCATGTGTTGATGTTTCAGGAGTTCCACCTTTAAAATGTCTGACTTGCACCATTATTATTTAACCAAACAAAAAGGCAACAGGTCACTTTGAAAATATGTGTTACATAAAGGTAAAGAGGGCATTTCCCATTAGTTGTCACTGATTTTTTTAATTTGAGCATTTTTCATCTATTATATCAGTTTTATTAAGGTTACTATGAGGCCTTTATCAGACATTGTATGAGTAATGTAGAGCAGTGTGATTCTGCCTGACCTCTATAGTTGATTGGAGGAAACATGTCCTCTGCTTGCTTTCTTTGCAAAGTGTGTTGACGAGCCCTGACGGAAGTCTGTAGTGGTTTTAAAAAGTGTATAGAGGCACAACACACAACATGCACAATTTTCCAGGTTTCTTCCCTGCCCTGCTAACCTATTTTTTAGATTGCAAAGGTATGCTTGTGGTAGCGCAACAGACAAACGGCACATCTATTTTTGACTAATAGGACAACAATTGTCCCATTTATTTGTGGTAGCAGAATTTTCTGTGAAGGCTAGCATTTCTTTGCTGTGGTCACAATGTGAGGCCTTTTTAATTGCATAACACACATCACACTGAACATTCATAATGTTACCTCTGTCATCTTTATCATACCATGGGTATTTATTTTTGTTTTCAAAAGGCATGAGGGTAGAAATTAAAGCACTTAAATGAAAAGTTTTCTTCTTTTAATTCTTGGTCCTTTGAGATACAAACAGCTCGAGTCCCAGTTATTAAGTCATCACTGCGCTGTAGACATGTGCTGTTATTTTATTGCTATGTATCAACACTGGCACTGCTGATCCCTGAGCACTTCAGACCCTTTTCCTGTAATTACCTGCCTCTCACATTGTTCTGGAAGAGTTGAGGTGAGCTTCCTCCTGCTCCTCCTGCACACTTTGGGGCATTATCATAAATACGGCACATTAACACTTGTTCCTGGCTTGTCAGGATATAAATTAAGTCTGCAGGTGTCCCACCGAGGTTTACCCCTGATACTAATTAAGGCATGATAATTAGGTTTGTTAAATTCGGTCCTTTCAGCCCTGATACCCCCCTTGGAATACAACAATCGCAGATTGCAGACAAGTAAAGGGCTTAGAGGATCCTCCCCTAGCTAACACACAAGAACAGACCAATGGGTGCCTGATAAAGTTGTTCTCCAGCGCTGGAGGGAATATGTGAGCTTGTAATTATGATTTTGTGCGTGACAATTCTCATTCATCTGACTTGAATGTGGTCTCGTTTTGTGAAGGGACGAGACAACATTTTGATGAGGTTCTTCCTCTTCATCTAGAAAGAGATAGAACTATATTCATTTACACCAGAGAAATACCCTGAGCCCCCTTCTCTCTCCCCCCTCCTGTCTCTGTGACCTTGGCGGCTGGCATGCCTTATCAAGCAAGAGACAAGAACAAAGAACCAGAAGAATAACAGAAGGTTATGGCAGCTCTTTAAAGCGTTTCTGAGGCTTAAGCATAAGTTCTGTCTCTTATAAGAGGGGAAACAAAGTCAGTGTAGCCAGTGATGCTGAGCTCATTAGATGAAGCCAAGATGTAAACTGAGGAATGTGCACCTTTACACAGAGGTCAATAAAGGACAAAGATCTGAATATCATTAATCACTGCTTGACTCCACAGACACCATCTATGGGATGCTGTAGCTCTTAAGTTATAGTGAAAGATGGTTCCCCTTTAATAGTGTAAAAAAAAAACAAACAGGGTATTTTAGCTGGATGGAAAATAAATACAAAAGACAGGGAAGGAGTGGCACTTTAAATTAATGAAATTAACTCATGCTGACACCCAGCTTTGATAGACAATATGAAGCTGTTGTGATGTTTCTCTGTTTATTGGCGTCTCACCTGTGAGGCCGCCCATACAGAGAGTCCCACAGCTCCCTCACTCTGTGGCCCTGCCAAAGTAAAATGAGAGAGGTGAACTGAGGGGATTTGGGGAGAGGGGAAAAAAGGAGAAAGTGAGGAACGGAAGAGGATGAAAGGAACAAGGGGACAGTCCTGCTGCTAAAGAGTCAGCTGGCTCAGTTGTGGTGCTGTTCATCATCCTTTCCCTAGTGACTGTGACCTGTGGACCCTTCTGTGGAAAGATAAAGAAAAGAGAGGAAAGAGGGAGGAGAGAGAATGGGAGTTACAAACAAAGACAGAGACTGATAGAGTAAGCTAGAGAGAGAGGCAGTAAGATAAAAAAAAAAAAAAAAAATCAGAGCATGGGAGTGATCCCTCCCTCCTGTGTAGTCCAGATGTCAGACTGCATGCGGGCCTCCCAGTACAGGCCTCTGGGACGGGCCCAGCCTGGTGAAGCCCACTGACAGCACAGGGAGAACAGCTGTGCGCAGGTCCTCTGCCTCTCACAGCTCAGATGTGGGACAAATAGATACTGCTCTTTGTTTACACATGGTCGTTGTGTACGTATTGTACTTGTTTACTTTCTTTCTGTGTACGTGTTATTTTTTTGGTCTCCCATGACATCTATTGTTCTGCATGGTCATCATTTTTTTTTGTAGTTTTTGTGCCTGGCAGCTGATGGCCCTGCGTAGATGGTGCTGTGAGTGCATGTCACAACGGGCATTTTTAGGAGGCACAGACATTGTTGACCTCTTAATGAACAATAAAACAACTGCACCTGATGCCTGTGCCTGCAACTCATCTTAGAGATATGTGCCCTGTTCACTGTATTTCTTTTTTTCCTTTTTTTTTCATTTTATTCAGTCGTATCATCTTGTAGCTGCATTCAGTCTGGTTGGCATCTAACTCAACTCAAAGTAGTTTCCTTTACTCTTGACCTCAGACTGGTCACCCTGTTGCGTTTTGTTTAAAAACTGTCAAGTTTTAACTTATTTATCCTATCGAATACAACGGGAAGTTGATCTAATGTACGTGACAGCAGCTGTCTCTGAAATCCATAGCCGTTTTTGCAGTCAATGATAGACTCTTGGTGACAGCAACCCAAAGAGCTATCCATTATGAATGAAGCAGTGAGAAAGAGGACTGAATTGAGTGAAACTGAAGAAGGCCAGGCAGAGTGCTTCACATCACTGCACACTTGACTGAGACCAGAGACAGAATTGCTTTAGTACCGTTGTACAAAGAACAATGAATGTCTACACTTTTTTTTCCTAATGTAATGGAGAATGAAAGGGTTTCACAGTACTGGTTGTTCTTCCAATGCTACCTTTGTTGAAAACTTTCTTTATCTTACGTACAGGACTTGGCAGGTATTTAACTCTGTGTTCTACTAACCACTTCACAACACAGATTTAACATAATCTGAACTGAGAGGATGTATGTGTTTCCATACAGACATGTATGGTTTTCATGGTGGTATTTCTTGATTTACAGTTTTTATTAGACCTTCTTACTCATAAAATAGTTGATGTTTATTTTTGATTGGTGTTTTATGCATTTAAGGACACTTTTTTTTGTAAATCTCATTATTTACTTCTGGTATTGTGTGTGTTTATGCATAAACCACAGCACACAATAAACACTGCACAAATACATAATGCAACCACAAGAGGAGACGCTTTAAGAGAGAGAGAGGGCAAAATGCATTGTTGCAGCTAAATACTCCCACTCGCCATATTATCAGTGTGTGTGCAGGACTCCAGCGGTTCCTGGCTTTCTCCTCTTCAAATATGATAACCTGTCCCAACCTCCTGTGATAACTCCAAGGTCCAAGGGGGTCTGCCAGCACTGCATCCTCGTAGGAGGAGGGGAAGCTGGGCCACAGGCATCCTGAAGCCCATCTTTATGGAGGGGAAGCACAAGCGAACAAACAAAGGGGTCTGCAGCCAGGAAGCCTTAATCACTGCCACTACCATTAGAGTAATGAGGCCTGATGGACGCACAGTCTAGTGAGATTCGAGGGAAGGGGGAGCTTTCCTCACAGATGAGGGCTGATAGCTCCACCCCCCCACCCCCCTCTTATTCTTCTCCTACTGCCACCGTACTCTCAGGGGCATATTAATGAAACAACAGTGCCCCTCTCTCTTTCAAGGGTTTCTTTTTCTTCCAGAGATTAGCAGGGTATTGTTTGAAGGAGTACTGTGTTGTTTTAAAAAGAGACCCTTTGGGGCATGTTAGTGTTAGTTTGAAGGAGATTCATGCAGAGGGAAAAGCATCTGCATCGTCCATCTGAAACCATTACATGATCTTACCTGTTAAAGATGTTTAAAGACAAGACACGGAATACTTTATGAGATTGATTAAGAAGAGGGCCATCCCATAACTGTCAAAAAGTGAACAAATATGTTAAAGACGCTATTGATTTTAACCATAGGCTTCAGATATTATGCTTGGCTGTGGTTATATGTGACCGTAGTGCTTTGTGAGCTGTGTTGTGACCATCTCTATCCAGGGATTGCCTGTTGTGTACTCTGCTGTTTATGGATCTCATCGCTCTTTACAACACACTTCAAAAATTAATCACCCCAGAGTCCCATAGAAGTCGCTTGCATGCATCTGCTGAACTGGTCTGGCCAAGCTCGCACACACTGGAAGCAGCTGAAGCAGCCAACAAACTGCTGCAACACTGCAGAGCATTTCATTACATAATAAGTGCAAAATGCAGCTACGGCTCTTATTGTACATTATGGATTGCAATTAAATAACCGTAAGAAGAATTAAAAATACACAGAGGTGTCTGGTGTAATGTCACAAAGCGTCGTTGACTTGGGTGGATTGTCACAGTGCCATGTGCTAATGCTGCGCGCTGCTGGACCTCCTGTCTGCCTGTGTTGGCTAATATTTCCAGCAGGTTTCAGTTTTAAAGCTCTCAGGTGGACCTTTAAACGGTTGCTCAGACGACGACGAAGGCCTCCCTCTGATTTTCCATCTCTCTCTCCTCCTGTCCACTGTCCTTTTCAATGGCTGATTTATGGCCCACATAAGTGTGCAAGAGACGGCGAAATTTCAGAGGAAGTCATAAATAGAACAAAACCGAGGAAGAGAGAAGGAAAGAGGAAACGGACTGAAGAAGTGGCAGGGACATGTTGAGTGAAAGCGAGAGCATGAGAGACAGACAGAGAGCTCATGTCTGATTATTGCAGTCAGCTCCAGTCAGCAGAGAGAAGGCTGACTCTGCTGCTGTACATACTGTACATGCTGCCTGTCTGGCTCCCTTATTTTCCTCCTTCCTGTCAGCTGACCTTTGAACTCTTGATACTGGGTATGCATCCCTGTGGTTTGTTCTCCTAATTGGAGTCAGGATGCAGATGCTCTGTCAGCTTGAGAGCGATATATACTCTACACACACACACACACACACACACACACACACACACACACACACACACACACACACACACACACACACACACA
>JAPTGW010000018.1:40472625-40483455 GCA_029814545.1 Apogonichthyoides opercularis
ACAGGCACACATACACACACACACACACACACACACACACACACACACACACATATATATATATATAATCCAGAGCTCACTCATAAAAGCATACACATGTGTGTGAACCTCAGTGTGACCACGTTTACCACAAGTTTTCTTTGGGACCCCCCTGGCCTCATGAACTGTTACAATCAAGCAGACAAAATGTGGTTGCACACGCTAAGCTTAAAAAATGGAAAATAAAGAGAAAAACTCCTATCAGTGCTTCAAAAAGGTTGTTTGATTAATAAACAGATCTAGCGCAAATGCTGTTAAATGAAGCAAGAAAACTAATTTGTGGTTTAAAGAGGAGATATAGTAGTAATATATACAATATATTTAAACTCACAGACAAATCTACTGTAGTAAAACGTACATGGAAATAACTGGGTTCTGTGTATTATAAACGATGATGTGAAGTGTATGTTCTTAGAGAGAATAAGTGTCTCCAGATACTTCAAGATAAAGTGCATTTTTTCTTTAATCATTTGAAGGTTGTGATGGAAATAGAGACAGAAGAGTGCTTGAGAAAGCATAAAGAAAAAACGTTGACGAGTATGTGTCTTGGTTGGCTCACACATTACTAGAAAACAGGGCTGGAATGGTCACAACCCCCATACTGGGTCCTGTGGGAGGCAGAGTGTGATGATGATGAAACAACTCATGATTCACACTTTACTGTCAGAGGTTGTAAAGGGAATGCTCGCTCACACGCCTAGAAAAACAGCATGCAAGTGCGCCACTGTGGCTGGCATTGAGTCACATATCCTCCACCATCTCACACAGCTAGTTGCATTTAGTCACGACAACAAACATATACAGCCTTATTATTTTACACCGCATACCGAGTTCTTTTTGATAAATGTGGGCTGAAGTTTCGGTACCTGTACCAAAAAAAACTCTTATTTAACTGGTTTTAATGTACATGTGACTGCACATCAAGTGTTGTGCTGTTTGTGTGTGTGTGTGTGTGTGTGTCTGTGTGCACCTGTGTGTGTGTGTGTGTTTCTCAGTGGCTTTGAGTTGCAGATGGTGAAGTCTCTGCTCTCCATCAGTGGGATCTCGGTGGAAACAGATGCCCATGCAGGTCTGCAAGTGTGTTCCCATTGTGTCTAAACCTGTCTTTGCTGCTCGCCTTCTCTCTGTCTCCTCCTCAACCTGGTCCCATTAACTCCTTACCATGAAGAGGTTGGGACAGTGAGGATTACTCCATAAAACACTCTTAAACTGCTGCCAAGTGGGCCACCTCCTGTCACAATGAAAGCTTAGAAAATAAGGGCAAACATGCAGTAAAATAGAATTAGTCATAAATGCCAACGGCCTAATACAGTTGGTCGTATATGCAACGGGCATGTTTTAAAACCGACCTAGTGGCTCGGCTCACACTTCCTAGAAGATCAACACTGAATATCCTGATTGTTAATGCGTGTCAGTGTCTTTTTTTTCAGTTTTCTGCGGGCACTTATGTGTTGCCTGGCCTTTGCTTCATTCTGTGAGCACTGCCCTAAGGGCCTGAGGACAGTGTGTGTCTTTTCAGCATAGTAGTATCTGTCTAAACACTGATACTGCTCTCCCAGAGCTTCCTCCAGACATCCAAAGACCTGGCTGCTAAAACAAACACACAGCCATCTGTCTGTCAGCAATATGCCACAGGTACTGTATGTGAGAAGCAGGAAATTATATTTTTTTGCCAGCCTGTATGTGGGTGTGTTTGTGCCTCTGTGTGGTCATTTTGGGATGATAATATGAGCATATAGCACATTTGTGTGTACTTACACAATTCAATACAATATATAATTGTTATATATTTCTCTCTTATAAAAAATATTTGCTCTACTGCTATATATGTAGACCACAATCCTTACATCCATGAATTCTTATCTACTTCTAGCTGGTACATCTATCCCACTATTGGTCTGGCTACTGTGAATGGTAAGACTCTGCTCAGATAAGGATGAACTTTGTCCAAGCAGGCATCCTGTCCCGGTCATACATGCTTTTCTAACCCTAACCCAGGGAGCAGCTGAAGGCCTCAAAGCCATCATCATTATGGTCCCCTTGGGCTCATAAAGCTTCCCAGTCCAGGATGCACCCTCTCACACCACTAACCATGTCGCTGCTGCCTTCCCTCACTTCAGTAGAGTCTGCTTATGTTTAAAAATTATCTGACTGCTTCTAAGATAACAAAAGCTAACCCTTTACACAAGGTTGTTTACCATAAGTAAGTTTTTCGACAGAAGGGACGAGTGAAAAGGATGAGAAGGCAGAGTACGAACTTGTAAAATTAAACAATTACAACAAAAAAGTTCCACTTCCACCATACTTTCTACTCCTTTTTTCTTTGACTGCATGGTAGCCAAATACTTGATTATTTTGGAAACACGAGAAACTCTGATCTTTTGGAACTGTCTCAGTTAAGAAACAAGAGTTTGCTGGTCATGCAAAGCACTCCAAATCCCCTCACAAACTCCTCCTCAAATGAAGTGTTGAATGCTTGAAGGCCACGAGAGCAGAGCCAAGAGCCCAGAACAGACTCCCATGGATCAGGGTTAAGTTACAGCACAACTGGGATGGGCCTATACACTTTCATCACACACACAAACACATGCAGTGATGAATTATATGCAAGCCTTGAGGACCGCAAACCAAGTTCTTGGGTTTGGTTTTAATGAGTGTACCAGGTTCAAGCTTAACTTGGAATGCTGTTGACTGACCAACTGAGTGGAAGATCCTATTGATAGAGACCTAGGTTAAATTTCTCTGTAATTAGGAAGCAGGCGGAAATGATATGTCAGGTACTGCATATGTTTGTACCATTTGCCAGGTTATCAAATGCACAAATTGCGTTCAGCATTTTATATAGATCTTACATTTAGAAAATTATTTTAATGTTTTCACTGAATCAAATGGAAAATGAGAAACCACATACACAAACAGTATTTATCTACATTTCTGTATCACTATAGTAATATCACTGTTAATATCTGTGTTCTGAGACGAGTGTAACTACTCACTGATTAAATTTCATTCACGAGGCACGCACATTATAGTGAAAATTTGTACACAAAACACAATAAAAGAAAAAAAATGCCTGTTTGTTAAGCTTGGAGCTTAGACATCCTATGCCTATTTGATGAATATATAATTGGGAAAATCAAAATTTTCTTGAAACTTGGAAGATCTAGAAGGAATTGTGTGAGGTTATGTGCAACAGAGAAAAGGAGCCTGCATAAATAAACAAGTAAACTAAATGAAGAAAGGCAAACGGTGGTAACAGAGCTACATACGGTAAGAAGCAAAAAGCTTTAGGCTCAGAAAGAGTGCATTTCAGGAAAAGCCTGTATTATAAGCCTGAGCCTTGGCAGCCTCTATGATCAATATAAATAGCACTAAATGGGCTGTTATAAAATTGTCGAGAGTTGTAAATGATCCCCAAAGACAAAAACTGGAACGTAAAAGCACACAAACACATGCAAAAGCACAGGCCAGCAGTCAAACATACATTTCCACCATGTGCATGCGTTCAATATATATCCCGGTGCTCCTACCGCGCACTCAAATACACACACAGCTAATTTCTGATTGGCTGAGCAATCAGAAATATTATTACTGACTTCAGCTTGAAAAAAAGGTAAAGTGAACTTAACAAAATATGCTTTTCTTAAGCAAATTACTTTTTTCTTGAAAAAATACTTGGCAGGCACACACCCAAGTGAACATGTATTTTTAAGAATGCATGCATGCACACACACACCACTGCTTAAAGCTGACCTAAGGCAATACTTTTCCTTCAATAATGCAAACAAACATCTTTATTGCTTTGTTTGGTGGATGGCATGATTTATGAGAAAAACTTCCGATCAGCAGTATTTCAGTTGCTGTATACCAGGGGACAGTGAAAGGGCTGACTGTAGGGGAGAGGAGAAGGAGACACTGCAGCCTGGTACCTGAGACACACGTCCTGTACACGCTGCCCCTTGTGGTAATCTGCAGCATATTCACAAGTAAAACTCATTAAGTGTTCTGCTATTTTAACATTGTTCATTTTATCATGTGGAATTCAAAGTTTGCATTGTTTTGTTTTTACCTATTCTCCCTTTCTCCCTGTTCAAACCCATTCATTTATCCCAGGTAAGTCGAGAGGAGGAGATCCAGTGATTATAGGGACTTATTGTATTATAACTGCGCCAAAGATTAAACGGAGAAACGGGGGTGGAAAGATGAGGGAAGGCTAAAGTGCTGTGCTAGCATTTTATACACACAAAGACTTTTTAATGCATATGCATTCCCCAATTCTTCTTCACAAACGGGTGCACCTTGAGCGAATATATTCCAAGATATTTTTTTTCCAACTAACTTTTGAGGTAAAACAAAAAAAGGAGAAGTTGGATTCCGGCTGACAACAGAGGAGTGTGTGTGTAACCACTGGATGCACTCATTTCACCACAGTGCTCCCGGTGACGGTCGCTAACAGTAGCCGTGAAGCTGCGGATATCACACAGACTGGCTAATGAGCATTAGCATTATTGCTAAGAGACGCACAGGTGAAAACACAGAGGAAGGAACCTCCTGAGGATATGTCTAACTTTTAAAATCCCCCCTTTTTTCTATCCTTTATTTTTTTTCCCCCTACAGACCATTAGCCAGTGGATCCCTCCCACCTCTCCGTCTCCCTCCCTTTTTTCTTTCTTTCAGCACGGTGCAATTAGCGCTCTCATTGAATATTGAAGGTATGAAGAAGAATGGGGCTTTTTAGCCGTTTCTCTTCCGCTAAGACCATAGCTCTGCTGAGGGATGGCTGAAGGCTTCGACTAAATCAGGATACTGAGCTACAGCAACAGCACTTAGAGCCAAACAATCACTGATCATTTATTTAGTCAGCCTTATTTATTCATCCCCGTTTGCTGTTGCTTATAGCTGTGATTATTTCACTTAGGATTATTCTCATGTGATTTTCTCTCCTTGAAGCAGACAACTGGTCTGAGCTCCGCAAATTAGCGAGAATCTGCAAGCTTATCTGAAATTGATACTATGAATTGTGAGTTGTTTTATTAAAATCATAGCCTTTTTTATTGCACAGATTTATTAGGATCTGATTTTCTCTTGTGTTACAGAGTGGTTAGATTGTATCATATCTCTGCTTTGTGTAATATAGAGCAGAGGGGAGCGATACTGTAGTTCGCCGTGTTGCATAGAAGTTTGCCTGAGGCCTATATGGTAGGTTAAAGGGGCCAAACCAGATCTGCCAGGAGACGTTCACAGGACTTAAATACATCAATTCACCAGCACAAAACACTGATTTTGTCTCTAAACCCTATGTACCCTGCGGCCACATAATCAGACATGATTGTGATTAAGACAAGCCAACTCCAGCCATGAATAAACATCCACACATAGTAATGGATCCATGAACGCACTGCATGAACGCACACACGAAAACACAAACATGCTCTTTCTTAGACGTCGCGCATTCGCACACAAACAAGACATCAATTCTCACACATGCTAGATTACAACATCTCGTTCTCTCGCAGTCCACCCCATATCCTGCTCAAATTGCACTCTATAAATACATTTACATTCTTAACAGGACTAAGGTATCAGGTCTGGTACGCTGCTGAACTCCACCACTTGTTGGTTGAGGGGCAGATATCTCACTGGACTGACCATGTGTTTTTTTTTTAGTTTTTTTTTTTTTACAAGTATTCACTGAAAGAAGTCAACGTCAATTTTTGGACCAAATGTCAAATGTATATCTAACGAATTTCATTTGATTATATGAATGTGTTATAGTGTGTTATTAGGCCAGCATGTGACTTTAATATGAAACAAAACTGTGTCAACCTTGTGCTTTAATGTTCCAATATGCAGAAGTGTCGTATACACACATGCACATACACACAAACACTGATAAAGAAAGTATCTTGCCGTCTTGTGTCTCCTACCACTTCCTTTCATATAGCTGTGCGCTGTGGTAAGTCATAATGCATAACATAAATGCACCACACATAGACAGTGATGCAAATACAGGAATCAAATACACACAGAGAGTCATTTCCAGGAAGTCACGTCTCACTGCTGCAACTGGCCACAGGCAGAAGCAGACACTTATCACTCTCATTTCATGAGATTTGATGTATCTCCTTATACTCTGCAACTCTTGCTGCTCACAGCTTCATTCGACAACACTCAAATAACCACAGCCCTAAAACAGATGTAAATCAAATAGAGGGAAAAGAATTGGAAAGGAGACAACTTGCAGCCAAAGAGACTTGCTATAGGCAAAGGCCAGACCTCGGTAGGAGACAGGCTCCAGCCTTCCCTTACAGGTCTATCAATGTTTAATGCATTGGGGCAGTGAAGGGGCCGAGGCTTGGCTGCCACCCTCATAGACGAGGTCAGCATTTGAGTCGACGGGCTGGAGAGAGACCACAGCGACTTTAAAGCACTGTGACAAGAGACAAGTGCCTGTCACACAAGGAGTCTAGTGGGGGACTCACCATGTAAAAGGTCACACTCCTCTATAGAGGCCGCTCTCATCAGAGTCTGTCTCCTCAACTTTCAGTTCGCATGTAACTAATCTGAATGAGCAAATATGATCGGTAGTGAACTTAGTGCCATGAGGAATAAACTGTAATAAACATCTGCAAATTGTTCACAGCCCAGGAGAAATACTTATATTAATCAAATCTGCAAAACATTCATAACCGTCATATTTTATTTCCTTTGAAATACACACCGTATGTGCTTCTGGCAATTCAAGCATCTGTGATATTTACTGGTTATATTTAAATACCTTGAAATGGAGCTGCAATAGTTAGGGAACAATTACAGTACAAAAATGATATTGTTTTTACACATCATGAAAATCACTCTTTCTCTAAATCTGTGTGTGTTCTATTGTCAAAACAACAAAAGATGCACAATCTAAACTTCACTCCCCCGTGTTAAAGTCTAGTAAATTGTCACAACAATTAGTCGACAACACATGTTTACTTTGTTGTGGTGAACTACACAAACAGAATAATGGTCCTTCGAAATCTGCTAAAAATTACATGGTACTGTCAAATGTCTAGTCTACGTTTGTTTCTAATGTAAGCTACCATGAAATGCACATGAAACCCAGAGGATAATACTTTTTCACTTTGAGGTAGTGAGAGGCTTGCAAAATTCAGGCCTGTTTGTGAGAGGACATCCTACGATGATAAACACACAGCGGCTGTAGCCTGTGGCCGGCCGCACACCTACTCTGTGATCAGAGCAGGAACAGGTCTGCTCTCTTCAAACCCACTCCAACTCAGTGGGATATACTTCACAGTGATCTCCTCTCTCAGTATGAAAAGACACACACACACGCAGAAGGCATCTGTGCCCAATACAAACACACATGCATGCATTGTAGAACACAGACAGCTACAAGCTGTGATTACCTGGTCTAGAGTCTACCTTCCCTGTCATTGGGACCGACAGCAGAAGGAGGGGTAGTGTATTTTGGGGGGAGGGGCAACATAAACACTGTTCCGTAGTGACCTTCATCTGCTCTGCCCATACTGTAGGTGGGGTATGGCTGTAGGTTGAGACAGATACAAAGGACAGAGGATAATAACAGGCAACTGATGGAAACATGAACCAAAGGGCAGCTTTTCTGAAAGCAGAATTACAATGAAGATATTTAATTTTCACTTTACTCATTGTCCCTGCTCTTATCTCTCTTATTTAAATTTTTTTCCAAAATTTTAGAATTTATTATTTACATCAACTTAGCCTCTCAGGCAAGCAGCGACGGCAGCTACACACCCAAATTCACTGTCAATGTGCAAACATCCAGCAATGTACATATTAGCTCAGGCATGTGTCCTGAAGGGATGTCAAACCTGCGGCATCTGTGGTTGGCAGGCAGGGAGGGATGGAGAAGGGGAAAAGGATGGAGAAGGAGGGAAGAAGGAGGGAAAGTGCTGACTCTGACACCGTCTCTGTGTGCCGCTAACACAGGAACCAATTAGCTGGGAGCCAGCTTCCGTTGCCTGCGCTGTTATAGGACCTCCTCTCTGAGTCCCCTGGGCTGACTGCAGCTTCGGGCTGTGGTGGCACATATACTGTATACAGTAGACACGCTATAGGAGAGACACAGATACTAGGCAGACATGCTATAGACAGGGATGTGGTGTGGCCTTCCAGAGACGAAACGGACAGACAGGACTGCAGACAGACAACATAGGTCAAAAAGGTACACGGCGGTCTGTAGCAGAGCTGATTCAAAAATAATACAAGGGATCAGGCTGTAGGTCAGTTCAGCAGCATGCTGTGACTGACCCATGCCGCTCCGTCTTTACATCAAACACCCTAACACATCTAAAACACCTCACAACCTCACATACCACACTGTAAAAATAGTTATTTCCTTACACTTTCAAAATGTCCACATGTTCTAACACTAACTTTAAAATAAACCATAATCATTTCTTGTCATCTCACATCATACGCCACTTTCCGTTGTAATAATTAAAAACACGCATCGTTCACACCTACAATACTTGGAAAGATGCAAATGTCTTTGCAACCTAAATGCATCCACATACCTCCCTAACCTACACACGCCACCTCACTGTCCTGCTCAAAGAGGGCACTGGGTGACGCAGTCTTTTTATGACAATTATTGATCCTCTGGAGCACAGTAAAAACTATCCCCAGACAGACAACAAAAATAACTGTAACCATATAACAGCTTCCTGCCAGGGGAACAGATCCCACAGAGCAGCCACGTGACTGGACTATTCCTGGAGCATACAGTAGACCCCTAGCAGGCCCAGGGCACTGACCAGGCGTACACTCACATACAGGACGGCAGAGGAAAAGGTGAGGAGACAGGAGGAGAGGAGAAGGTTATGGGAAAAGTGTAGGTTCAGACTTTGTCAGTTCTTCTGGCTGAAAAATGAGCATTTTGTGTATTTCTTTTCACTAAGAGGCTTTCAATTTGATTGTTTATGTGCAGCTCCTCTCCCTCACCATATGGTGCTGCTCACTTTTAATTATGATAATATCGAAGTCTTTGTCTTGCATAGTCCATTTATGTAATAACATTTTCTCAATGCAGTACTTGCAACATACACCCCCTGACACACTGCACATTTCCTCCCAGAGAGACATAACTTATCAAATCTATCGTCTTTGAAACCTAAATAACTTTGGAATATTACACTGACAAAACACAAAAGGAGAGGGAGCTGACTACAAGCCTTATTTCAAGTGTAAAAATGTACTATTGTATTCTTTTCTCAGTGGTTGAATTTGTACCGGAGGGACAATAGACAAGATAAGTCAGTATTTCTCCCTCAGAACAATTTGGCTGTCGGTAGGGAGGAATTACTGTTACAAAGCTGTCTTTGATTCTGCCACCCTGTCATTAATAGAGTCAGCTAAAACACAGTTCCTGGACGGACGGTGACTACCTGAGATGAATTAGACAATGACAGAGGGAGTCAGATAGAGAAAGTGGAAGCCTAACAGTAGGACATTAAAGGAGGGATGGCACCATTAACTGGAGAATCTGAAGTGAGTGTAGTGGTAGAGAAGAAAAGAGAAAAAAAAGGGGCAAGAAATTGTTGAATCACCAGAGGTCTGGATATGATCTGGTCTGGTCTCGGGCACAGAGCAGTAAGCTGCTGTCAGACAAACAGTGTTCAGTCTTGTCAAACTCTAACACTCCACAGTCCACATTAGGTTCTGGCTCCCAGCCAACCCAGTGACAGAAATCTCTCATCAATGCCATTCCTCATCTCTTTTCAGAATCCCATTGTCTGCTATGTTTGGACCATTTTAGCTCTGATCTCACTTCAGTCTAAGATCTAATACAGCCACTGATGTACTGATATCACATTCTGTAGTAACATTTTATAAACACGAACAACACAGAAAGAGCAAAGAAAAGTGATATAACTGATGTTTTTCTCCCATTAACTTATCATCATTCCATGTTATCACCTCGTTAGCGGTTGTGGGAGTTCCTCCACTAAAGCAGACATACACTGAGGAGTGTGTTCTGCAGCCCTCCTGCCCTCTAGGGGAGCTTTCAGTTGGAAAAGGTTTGTTTGATCTCAACACTTATCTGCTTCATTTGTGCTCTGTGGTACTCGCCAGCCATCACTTTGATTTGTGGTTAGGCTCAAGTCAAGTGCATTAACCACGTAGCACAGATGTGTACATTTAGCGGCATAAACACACTCACACAAATACGCACACCATCAAAAAGAAATGGTCTCTTTGCAAACCTCAAGGAGACTGAAATGAATGTGCTTGTTTGTTGAGTGTTTAATACCACTTCAGAAACTATTTGTTTAGACTTTGTTCATGTACAGCTGTAGAAAATGCTTGCAAAGCTTCTGTGTTGCATATTTCAACAGGTTCAATAGAGTTTCTTCTGTCAGAATGACTCATTTATTCTGGATTCAATCTAAGGTAGATCTGTAAAATACTCCCATTATTGCATCCAGATATCCAATCCCATCATCACCCCAAATTAGAGAAAAAACAGAATGGGTTTCAGTTTTTATAGCTATGTTATATGCTATGCTGTAGCAGTGTTTTTTTTGTTTGTTTTCTTACATAAATGGAAAGCAGAGGTTTTATCAAAAGTAATTATACATACAGTCTTTTGTTGTCATGGAAAGTTAAGGCATAGCTCGGTCCCCAAAAAATCCTGTTTGAGTACACCCACTGTTGGTCAGTGAGTATAAGAAAGAAGGAAAGAAAGAAGGAAAGAAGGAAGGAAAGAAGGAAAGAAAGAAAGACGTGAAGTAGAAAAGAAAAGCA